>JAQQAE010021105.1:0-10537 GCA_029823295.1 Pseudamia nigra | reverse complement strand
GGCCTCTGTCATCTTTTTAAGTGGGAGAACTTGCACAATTGGTGGCTGACTAAATACTTATTTACCCCACTGTATATTCAAATAAAACACCAGTCTAACAGTGCAGGTGCAGTTACGTGTTTTATTCTATCTAACTCTTTCGGTCCTAAAAAAAAATAAATATAGTGCAGATTAAACCAAGAAAACCAGTTTGCTCACATCAAACCCACTGGTAAAAATGGGCCTAATTATTTCAGTCTTACAGACTTTTTCAAAATTAGTTTAAATTTGGCTGGCACATGCATGAAACAAAACTAGTGCGACAGACACAGGTGCAGCGTGAAACACAGACCACGGCAGGGAAGTGAAAAAAAGTGACAACTCGGAGGCTGGAGTAAGAAAGGGAGGAGGCTCATTAGGAGAAATTCAGGCAGAAGCACTTCTGCATTTCCTTCTGCTCTGTAATTAAGAAATGGATTAATGAGAAAGAGACACATGCGTCTGCCAATGCCACAGCAATTAACAAGTGGAGGAAAAGTTTGTTGTTCCGTTGATGCATAAAAGAGAGCGAGAGCGGTCATGACGTTACGCTCATTGACTTCTTGTCTCTTTGCATCCTTCACCGTTCTCTTTTTTATGCACTTTTGGCTCTGTTTATTCCAGCAGCTCTCAAAATACCCACGTTCCATTCTTTGCAGAAGCATTCCCATTAGTCTTCACCTTTTCCTGAATATGTAGGTTACATGCAAATAGGCCAAATTTATATAGTTCTATATAAAAAGTAGTCCAGACATTCTTAGATCAAATTAAACATTTTGTGTTTTCTGATCTGCCTTGCTTTTAATTTGTCTCAGTTTTTTGCTCATTTATCCTATACTCTCATTAGGCATTGTTTTCCACAGCATTATTACTTTTTCATCACAACACAGTGCTCCAGAACTTTTAAAACCTCTTCTTTTGCTGTTCATTAAAAAGGCTTGATAAATGCACATTTCTAGAATCGATTGCAATAGTTTTACATGATTTACAGTTAAAAAAACAAGTCTTTGTGTCTCCTTCTGGATGGTTAAGTCCTCCTCAAAACCAGCAGTGGATGAGAAAAGAACTTTACAAACAGTGAAATCATTCAGCATTCAAACTTACTAACCACCAGCTAAAATCAATATATTTCAATTTACTGGTTTGGGAATGGGACTTGAGTCTCAGGGTAAATGACAATAAAAAATGTATGAATTCCAATGACAGTTTCCAGTAGTATGCCCTGAACAGCATCAAAATTAAAATGATTGTATTCTACAAAATAAAAGCAGTTATCAGACATTCCTCAGAGGTACAGTAAACCTAACAGAATGTTTATATGTGTGAGTGTGCTCCTGTCTTTATTTGTTAGTGTGTGCATGTAAGCAGGCAGCAGGTGGTGTGTGTCAGAGACAGCTGGTTCAGTGGGGGGGCAGATGTCAAGTGCAAGAGGCTCAAACAGAGGTTGAGGCACTCTTAGGTTCGTGCAGGAGATAGGTGATGATGCATAGAGGCAGACTTGTCTTCTCAAATCTATTCACACCTTATTCAGTCTTTATCATTTCAGCACACCCGTGAGGACATGCTGCTCAGAGGTGAAGATCAAAATTCCTGTAACCTCACCTCACAGCATGGGAATGTGCAAACTGAGTTGCTTTTTCATTTTAGTATACTTCTTGTGGCTTTCATTTACAAAATGTGCTCACTTTTATCGCTCTTGATCAAATATTACCTCAGGCCTTACGTATCTCCAGTTCTCCTACTTCTGAGTTAGTTCAGTTCACATGTAGTTCTGCAGTTTAGTTTCTTCCCTTGGGATTCATATTGTAGCTGTTATTCTTTTTTGCTGTCATTTAAAACCTATCGTTTATCATCTTAAGCCCTGTCACTTGTCATACAGATTAATCAGCTCAGTAGAGTGTATTGTACGTTGATGCATCATAGCTGACAGTGATCTTGTCTGTGTTTGAGTGCTTTTCTCCAGTCTGCTACTGCTTTCAACAGCAGATACAGTACTGTACTCTGTGGCTGCCATGTTATCACTGAAGCATGGCCTTTGGTATTACCGGAGATGTACAGAGACACTGTTGTTTCGTACAAAATGAGGTATTCATAGATCTCTAATTCAATTACTTCTGGATGTCAGCAGAGAGCATGCACAACGTCTGTGTACACAGAGCGAGAATGACATGCGGTAGCAATGTTTGTATGTTTTGGATTTCCACACTGCACCATGCATAGCCCACATATTTGTCTGTGGGTTGTCACTGTATCTATGTTTTTGCCTTTACCGGGTTGAGAAGAGCTTGCATACAGATCCAGTTGTTTTTTGCATGCATGCTCATATGTACGACATGATTGCAGACAAAATGCAGTCAGTGACATGAACAAGACAAAGCAGAAGATAAACCTGTGGCAAAGATTTCTGCATCTTCTGCACATACACGTACCATATTTTCTGGACTATACGTCGCTCCTGAGTAGAAGTCGCACTAGTCAAAAATGCATAATGAAGAATCAAAAAACACATATAAGTCACACTGGACTAGACGTCGCATTTTTGGGGGAAATTTATTTTACAAAATCTGAAACCAAGAACAGACATTTCATTTGAAAGGCAAATTATAGTAACAATAGAATAGAGAACAACCAACTGAATAGGTGTCTCGTATGTTGACCTAATATATTAACAGTTATTCACATAACTATAGCACAAAGAACATAATCTAACAAGTTCACCAAACTCACAATCTGACTCCTAATCGCTAAATCCTTTAAATTCTTCATCCTTGGTGTCGCATCTGAACAACTCCGGAGGTAGACGAAGTGCCGCTTCCTCCTCTGCGTGACTGTCGTCAGACTCAGCATCAGTTCCATTTCCAATTATTCAGTCCTTTCTGAATCCCGACAGGATGGTTTCGTTTGTCACTCAAGTCCATGCCTTATCAATCCGTCCGATGACTTGCTGGAAAGTTGCATAACACATCCTCCAGGTTGCCATGAAGCTGTGCTCTCAGTGTGAAAATAACTAACACTTAAAATACTTTAATATATAAGTCGCACCTGAGCATACGTCGCACCCCTAGCCAGACAGTGAAAAAAGTTTGACTTACAGTCCGGAAAACACAGTAGATGTATTTTTCAAACCGAGTAAGTGACCTTGGGTCAATAAAATACTCTCTGTATTTAAACCAAACTGTAGCTTTTGTCATTGGCCCGAATACAACCATCCTGTTTAAAAGATGTGCAGTAAACATATCTACACTGGAGCCTGAATGGCAAGTACAAAACAGGTGTGAGAGCAGAAGGTGAACCTGTTGCAAAGATTTCTGCATCTTCTGCACATACATGTGTAGATGTATTTTTCAAACTGAGTAAGTGACCTGGGTTCAATGAAATACGATGATCCTGACTTGGAGTAGAACTTCACTTGAGTATTTTGCAACCAAAAAACCTTCAGAATTTAATGTTGATGTGTGGAATGCACATTGAAATTGATAAACCATTTCAGATGAATGGGTGGTGAAACAGACTGGGCAGAGAAGAACTCTCAGGAGACTGTGTGAATGGGTATAAGCAAGAGACATTTATTGAAACCACCTCTTGAGACCCAGCAATATAGAGGTTAACCACTCCAGCTCTGAAATACACTTACTCTCTGTATTTAAACCAAACTGTAGCTTTTGTCATTGGCCCGAATACAACTATTCTGTTTAAAAGATGTGTAGTAAAAATATCTACACTGGAGCCTGAATGGCAAGTACAAGACAGGTGTGTATACATCGCATTCTAGCATATCAAAGTGTCCATGTTTTGATCTGTCTCTCGAACTAACACTGACATGCAGGAGTATATATACCACCATCTAAAACTCATATAATACAGCTGCATTTGTGTTGACTGCTTGGGGCAGAAGGCACTTGCGGAGCTGCAACTGTATCAGTAAAGCTTAGAGCAGACAGAGCAGCTGGTATGTCAATTTACAGAGACGCAATGGAGTGAATTCATAGTGCATGAATAGACTCAATCAGACTGGTCTCAGCATCTGTTACGGTACTACACATTTAGCTGTACTTATTTTTGCACAATAACAATAAAGGTTTGAGAATGAAGAAAAAAGATCTAGTGTATTTGATAATTACAGTTTGATATATGGGACTGAAAAGGTGAAAAATACTGCATGTATAGGTAGAACACGGATACTTATGCATATTTTGAGTGGCTGGTGCTGTGAAAAACACACTTATAAGTGCTAGAAAGGAAAACATTGCTTTATTATGTCTTCTTTTTAAATTTATTATAGTCTTATTAGAAAAGAAACACCAAGATGCACCAAGATAAATGCTCATTTAAATTTCTGATATGTCTTGTGTTTTAAGTTAAAGTTTATGAACTGCCACAAATAAAGTAGTCGTGTCCCTATCTGACTTTTCCCGTTTGTCCTTGTGTTGCACCTCCAAACATCCATCTTTCCTCTGAACCCACACACCGCATGTGTTTTAAGTGAGTGTAGTCAATAGGTTTGCATGCTTGATTGGTCTATTTATGTCTATTTATTTTTCAGAGAGACAGTGTGTGTGTGTGTGTGTGGGGGTGTGTGTGTGTGTGTGGGGGGGGGTATCTGTGTACCAGGTGAGGATGCTCACACATGCTCCCAAACTCCACAAAGCTGTTTCAAGCTGAGTGGAAGCTGCTGGTCTGTCCAACAATTGTTTTTTTTTTTTTTTTCCTTTGAGGAAGTGCACGAGCATGGTGTTTATTTTTTTTTTACACCTCAAAGACGTGTGATGAAGCAAGTGACACACAATGGGGAGAGTAAATAGGGGCTCATGTTAAATCAACTTGGATTTATTGCATAGGTGGGCCTTGTAGCTGTAACGTGGGTGGTGCGGCACACATCAGCACTCGTACACATACACTCACACCCACAACCTGACAGTACAGTAAGTGGTTCTGCCCCAGCAGCTCTAAACAAGGCCAATGGTCCGCAGTTATGGACAGTAAATAGAGCAGAGCACTACCTGTAAATAACCAACACAACCTCATAAATCCTCTGTGTGTTTGTGTGTCTTTCTCACCCCAGTACACACTCGAGTCCAGACGGAGAGCTGTGTGTGGTTCTGTATGTTTTCACTGCGCTGATCCATATACCGTACATGAGTCTCACCACTTTTTGAATCGATGTACGCAGTCTACTTAGTACTGCCCTTTTTTTCACAGCAGACATTTCAACTTGTTTTGGCAGAAAATGCATAGGTGCAATTGATACCAGCACAAATGGCTACTTTCCATTTCAGTGTATGACATTCAGAATAGTGCTGCCACAATTATTACATTATTGCATTCATTTTGCATAGTTGTCAGAATGATTTCCATTCACCTATGTCAAAATAGCAGGATGAAACTAGCAGAAATGTAATATTTTCATCACTATTTCAACATTGTTTTTTCAGTGTTTGGGGTTTGATTGCTGTACTTGCAATGGCACGGCTGTTATCATTTAATGGCTGCTGAGTCAAAAATAAGCACCACCAACTACCTTTTTTATGGAAGTTTTGCTTAGCATTAGGCCTCTCTTTCCTCAGCTTAGTGGGACCCAATACTGGTAATGTTTTACTGGGGTGTCAATTGTAACAGCAAAATTTGGGGGCAGCTTTATGTTCTGAAGTCTAAAATTCAGCAACTACTGTACTTAACTTACATTTGTTTGTTACATATTAGAATAGCAATTAGTATATTTTTTGAAGTTCAATAACTCAAATTTCCTAAAAATATTTTAAGGGAAAGTTGGTACAAAATGTGTTGTAATATCATTTCATCATGCCTCACACAACGCAGCATAATTTGTGGCTCCCAAGAAAAAAATTTAACAAAAGGTTTGCTACATGTTAAACTATGCTGATGTTACATCTTTAAGAAAAATGTTAAAAATCTTTGATTATAGTGAAAAAAATTCTGGTTGCCCGATATCACTCTCACTGAAAACAACTGTCATACTTAAATAAAACATAACATGAGCTTTATTATTAACAGAATATACAGAAACAGTAGTCAAGTAAAAGTATTGTTAGTAGAAGTACTCATAAAAATAAGTACTTGAGTAAAAGTAAAAGGATATGCTTAAAAAAAAATAACTATTCAAGTAGTGAGTAACACTGAATTTATTATAGCCTCATATATTGATCCAGAACCAGGCAAACATAAATATACATGATGGTAGACACTACTTAAGATTTGTTTATTGCAAGATTTATCACTTGATTTGTTGACTAGTTTGATCACTTTTGCTTATTTTCTTCTTTATTTTGTTGACTTTCTTCAATTTTGTCAGTTATCTTGCTCATTTTTTTATTTATTAGGCTAATTTGGTCAATCTTGCTCATTCCCTTATTTATATTGTTGATTTTGTTCAATTTCCTTGGTTATTTTGTTGATTTTTGTTCCTTTACGTGATCATTTGGTTCATTTTTGCTCATTTTCTTGTAAATTGGTTCGATGTCACATTCAGTTTTACTGGTTATTCAGTTCGTTCTTTCAATTTACTTGATCATTTTGTTGATTTTGTGCTCATTTTCTTGTTTATTCCTGCTCATCAAGATGTGGCCAATTTCATTAGAAATGTAAAAGCAAAAAGTATTCTTCAAAATATCTACTCCCAGAAGTACAAAAACTACTCAAGTACACATCGTGAAGTAAATGCACTTGAGTACTACCAACTCTGTATTCAGCCACCTACATTTCAGCATCTGTTGACATTAACATCACTGAAAATTAGGAATCAGGCTTGTATTACAATGCTATAAAATGAGTAATTTCTTTTAATCATCCCCTAAAGTTGATGATTATGTCAGTCCTAATTCCAATGACAATAATGGCCGTAGTGGCTGAAATGGCTTCCAGAGTCTTTTGTTCCAGTTATCAGTAACACCTGTGCTTTCCCTCCTGTAATGAGCAGAAATGTCTGCTGTGAAAATGGTGTGTTCACGTGTTTGTTTACTCTTATCGTCTTGTTCATCCGCGCATCATTATGTTGTTACTGCCGTGACCCAAGCGCACACACAGAGGGCAGAGGGACATACTCTCTCTGACCTCTCCTCTGCCGTTTCCGTCCCCCTGATACTGCTACATGCTCACACAGGTCACAGGGACATATGTGCACGCAGTCAGTGCTGGCACCCTTCCAGTGACCTGACCAAGGTGGCGTTGCCCACTGGCACGGAAATCCAAAGCTGGCCACAAGCGGGGCACTCAGACAGTAAAAGCAGGCCATTGACACAGGATATTTTCTAGTGAGGGTGTTTCATGTGGAGGTTTGTGTTGCCAATAACAACGGCAGGAGAACACTGACAACTCACCAACACCCCCAATTTTGTTGCATTCAATCCGTTACCACTTTATCTGCATACGTACGTATCCACCTACACTGACTCTGTCCTGTCTTGCATCAAGTACATTTCATCATAATGCTATTATTAAGTGTCGTGTCTATTTTTGTTGCAAGTGTTTTTCCACTGTTAACATTTGAACCTATAATATGTTTTTAAGGGTTTGAAAAGAGCCCAGGATGATGTCAACAGACCGGAGTAAACATAATTACCTTCTCAGTTTCCTTTTTCACATTTTATTACGCTGAGTGCAGTACTGTAAGTCATAGGAGGACCATTTGAAAGCGAATGTTTAGATGCTAAAATAGAAAATGTGTTAATACAGCTTGACCTGCTTTGTGGGAAAAATTTCAGCCTGTGTTCAGAAAACAATACAAGCTTCAAATAAATGAAGTGCATTTTTGTAATTGCATTGTAGGGGTAACATGCAACTGTAATGAAGTGTCTGCACTGAGACACATGACAAAGACAAATGCTTATGCCCCAGTCTTTATAATATATGTAACATGATATGCTGTATTGTGTGAGAGTAGGTCCTGCACATCACACAGGCAGCACACTGACTTTTCTGTTGCTGTTTTTTAGTGCAGGCGTCTGAAAACTGAGGTTCCACAGCCACATGTGGCTCTTTACCCCTCGTCAGTGGTTTTGTCCAGAGATGGAAGTAGCATTATGATAATCCAAGAAAAGGAGAAAAAAAATTATTACATAATGAACAAAAATTAAGACACAATTGATGCAAATGATCAAGAAAATAAACAGGATTAAACAATGCAATGAATTAAATTAAGACACAATTGATGCAAATGATCAAGAAAATAAACAGGATTAAACAATACAATTAATTAAACTATCAAAAATTTAACAATATTATGAAAAAAAAATCATAAATCTTACAATATTAACACAAACCTGCACAAAATGATCAGGAATGTTAACCAAAAAAAAAATCACAAGAACGACCAAAATAATGAATCATTTGAATGAAAATGTAATGTATAAATTAATGCAATCATTGACAAAATAGTCAAGAAAGTGAATAAAATAGTCAAGAAACATAATATGTACATGAAAATGAATAGAATTAAACAAAACAGGGAGCGAAATAATACACATAAACAGCAAAAATTCACAAAAATAATCCTTGAAATCAGCCAAAATTCAAAAAATGTATAAAATAATTATTTTTAAATGGCAAAAAAAATCACCAAATAATTTGGAAAATGAACAAAATCATCAAGGACATGAACAAAAAAAATCAACAAACTGAAATAAAAAAGAATCAAATAATGAAAGCAATGGTATCAACATGCTGCCTGTTAAAATATGCCATATATCATGTCACATGTGAAGGGTTTGAATATTTGTTACAGCCCTAGACACTTATTTTATTTCATTTCTGTCCAAAAATGGCTCTTTAGATTGTAACAGTTATGACCCCGATTTAGCATACGAGTTATTTCAGCAAGATTCAGGCACACAGAAGGATGGTGCATTTACATGTGATGGGTCATACTTGTCCACCCATACGTCTTGTCTTTATAAAGTGGACCAGATAGTGTTGTCTTTCATTGGTCTGTCATTTCCTCGGTGCATGATTCATCACAGTTGAGACCCATTTACGGCATCACTCTTCACTGACATGGCGGGTTACTATGGCGATACAGCACAAAAGGGGAGGGCACCTGCGGCTGGCGAGACAGCCGTGTTTATCACCTGCTGTGGGTGCCAGGTCACACCTGGCATGCTGACCACCCACACATGTACACACAGACAAGTTTATCCATACAGAAATATGTTTAAAAATACAGGAGATACAGAAAAAAAGATCTGTACACTAGTATAGAGTTTATGTTAAAGTGTTTATTTCTAAAGAAATACAATTTTTTTTCTTTTTTGTATATCAGTGTTTTTTGTACGTAGGTCCCCAAAAACTGATACTAAATACAGACATACCTTACATATGTGGCATTTATCATGACTAAATATAGCCTAATACTGGAGTTATTCTCTGAAATGTTACATATTGTGTTATAAATGTTATAACTTTTGTTGAAACATCTCCTCCGTACATTAACTTGAATGCTTTCATTTGCTTGATCATTTTAATTTTTCTTCATTTTATTCCATTCTTAGTAATTGTTTTTGCCCATTTCAGTTGCTTTTCTTCTTATTTTGTTACATGTATTATTTTTGTCTTCTGATTTAATTTACTTTTATTCACTTTCCTTACTATTTTGTGCCTTTTATGTTGTTTCTTTTTTCCTTATTATTTTTCTTCATTTTATGTTAAAATATGTACTGACTTATTGCATTTTGCTTTGCTTTTTACCTAAATTATGTAATTACTATAAATTTATAGTGGACCATGGGTATTTAGAATGGCTTCTCCATGTATGTGTTAAGAAAAGAACAACTATAGAAACATCAGAGTTGAAATAAACCCTAAATCAGGGGCTACAGCAATCAGTAAGGATTCAAATTTTTAGTGCTTGTCTTTTTTGACTTTTGTTTTCCAGCTCTAGCAAGATGTACAATTTGTTGTCTGGTAACATTTCTAAGAGGCAAACAAAATACTCTTATGTCTGTATAGCATGTACTACATGACAGCACACGATATCATCACATATATATATTTCTGTTCATCTGACATACTGTATATGCAGCATGCTAGTACTGTAGATAATACACCCTGTAGCCCTTTCGCACAGTGTCCACTACACTGCCCCACAAAGGCTAACTTAGAGTAACAAGGTGACATTAAATTTACTGTAATTACAAAATAAAGGCAAAGTGCAATAAGTATTTTGACTCAAAATGAACACAATAATCAGGAACAATGAGTAGCATAAGAAATGAAATGTACAAAATAATAAGAAGAAAATAAGGAGCAAAATGATCAAACCAAGAAATTAACTAAGTTAGATGTAAACGGATGGAAAATGAGCAAAAATAGACTAGATTAGAAGAAAAATAAACTAAATGACCAAAATAATTAAGATGTTGCTAAGAAAAAGACAAATTGGCAAAACAATCAAGCAAATGCCCAAGGCGTGTGGTTTTCCTTCTGTCGACTGGACTGGAAATGTGGTTTGAAGCAACAATCCAGGAAGCGTCTTCAGTTCAACTGAAGACGCTTCCTGCATACGGTAGGT
>JAQQAE010021103.1:0-10537 GCA_029823295.1 Pseudamia nigra | reverse complement strand
ACGTGAATATTAAAGTCACCCACTATAATAACTTTATCTGTGTTAAGTACTAAGTCTGATAAGAAGTCTGAGAACTCATATATAAGCTACGAGGCTACAGCAGATACAACAATACGGAACGTCAGCTCCCACCACGGGATAGGCATGCGCAGTAGCAGCGAGCAGTGGCGAATTATCACTTGTTATGAGATTGTGCACTCACGGCTTTAAGAACATTGACAGCTCTGGTTGATGTTTGAGCAAAATTATTATTTTCTGTTTTAACAGCAAAAACGTTTTGCCAATTGTTCTATTCAGAGGCAGCTATTTTTTGGTTTGTCTGTGAGATGTACCTGGGTCAGATATGAATAACATGTTTATTTACTATTTTATATCTAAAGGACCTGCCCAGGTTCTGTCCAGTCAGATGCCTGTTATTGTTTGCGATGCAGTCTGTGATGTGTCTGTGTCAGATGTTGACCAGGCGTCCCCTTAATGTGGGACGGCTTCGCATTCTATGATCCTTTATCCCAGATAGATTAACATCAGGTGTCAGAGGTGGCCAGTGCCACCTCTGACCTGAAAGAATGAGTATGGAGTATAACAGACATGCATACAGACAAGTGAAACACCCGTCTGATGGTAAAAGTCTCTTTAATGGTGACAGTGAACACGTTTTTATGCACACGAGTCCAACTATTCCCTTTATTTTTTAAAAGATCGAATTCCTAACACACTGTTTACATGGTCAGTGAAATTAATCTTCCACTAATGTTCCTGTTACATGCAACTCAAAAAACTGCTTGCGATGAAAAAGCTTTCTGCAGGTGGCAGGAGTTCCACTGTCTGAAGGCAGCCGTGCTCTTTTATTCCTGGTCTGGCAGGAGTCAGGTTTGGATTATTTGTGCATTTCCAAAACCCTGTTGAGATCATCTGTTAAAATGTTTAAACTGAAGCCTGTTTCTTCTGAATGGAACTGTGGCCTTTTCTAAGAAGCATCTATCTGTCATACAACACACTGCATACAGGTCCCAAGAATGTTCTTAAAACTATATCAACAAATCCTACATATGTGATGCTTCTTTTGGTGCCTGATTGAGTGTATGTGCTACTATGTCATTAGATGGTTCAAATAAAAGAAGGATCAGCTAAAGCAAAGGGACCATGAGGCAAACATGGCCTGTGGCCCCAAAACTGGAGGCCCTGCTCTGTATTCCTGCTACCATCGAGGTGTGGCAATAATCTTGTATGTTCGAGGAATATTAGCAAAACTGCTGTACTCCGGACTGAGGTCTACACTGTCAGGACCTCCAGGACAAGAGAAGGTGAAGTTCTGCAGAAGTGACACAAAGAAGAGGAAAAGCTCCATACGAGCCAGAGACTCTCCAACACAGGCTCTCTTACCTGAAGAAAAAACACAGATTAACCAGTTAGCAAAGTGTGCACACCTGAGATGAATACAAGTGAGTGGAGGATCTTCAGCACTAGAGGGAGACAAGTGTCACCATGCTGAACAAATCCGAATTCTAGTGAAGCTGAGACGTGTAAAACGTAAGTAAAAACTGGAATCCTTTTCAACCTATATACAGTACTCAATTTTTTTACAAATATTCACTCATTTTGGATTTGATGTCTGTAAGATGTTCCAAAAGAGCTGGGACAGGGATAAAAAATATTGGGAAATGGAGGAATGATCAAAAACACCTGTGGAACAATCCACAGGTTCACTGGAAACAGGTAAGTGTCATGATTGGTACAAAAGGAGCATCCCCGAAAGGCTTGGTCGTTCACAAGCAAGGATGTGGTGAGGTTCACCACAAATAGTCCAACAGTTTAAGAACAATGTTTCTCAATGTAAAGTTACAAGGAATTTATGGATTTCATCCTCTATAGTCCATCACATCATTAAAAGATTCAGAGTAATCAAGTAAATGGCAAGGACAAAAACCAGCGTTGAAGGTCTGTGACCTTCAACCCCTCAGGGGGCGCTGCATAAAAAAACCAACATCAAAGGATATGACTTGCACATCTGTGTAGGCATCATTAATGCTGAAAAGTACAGACAGGTTTTACAAAATTGCACTTACAAAGCTTCTACAGTTAATGTCCTCAGTTCCGAAACACTTACTGAGTGATGTTCAAAGGAAAGATGATGGAACACAGTGGTAAACATGACCCTGTTCCAGCTCTTCTGGAACATGTTGCAGGCAAAATCCAAAATGAGTGAATTTTTACTAAAAACACTGAAGTTTGTCAGTTTTAACATTAAATATCTTGTCTTTGTAGTGGATTTAATTGAATATAGGTTAAAAAGGATTTGACAATGATTGTATTCTGTTTGTATTTACATTTTACACAACACCCCAACTTCACTGGAAATGGGGATTGTAGGTTAAATGTTGCCATTTATTGCACCCTTGCTCACTATGTGATGCTTTTATTTTGGAAGTGCTATGTGAGCGCCAAAGAGACAGGATGTGACATCATCAAGCAGGAGAAGATGAAGTTTTCTTCCCATGTTGTATGCAGCACATACATGCGTGTTGCTGGGACATGTTCTATGTCTGAGAGGTTTTGTTAAAATAAATATGCCTAGAAGAGGCTAAAGGAATGAACCGACTCAAGCTGAGCTTATTTTCCATCACACAGAAGTGAAGCTGCACGATCTAGCTCCACTTTAATGAAGAAAAGTTCATCATTTACCTGCAGCAAAGGGTATGAATGCAGGATTTTTCCTAAAGTTGCCGTTGTGGTCCAGGAAGTGCTGTGGGTTGAAGGAGAAGGGGGTCGCCCATTGTTTTTCCTCTTTCAGCACAGAATGCAGCATGGGTAGAATGATCGTACCCTGTTCCACAAAGACGATACTTCACATGAGTCATTTTCTGAGAAACTACAGCAATTTTCACAACATGAACAAAAGCAAAGGTACCTTGGGGATTATGTAACCTCTGAAGGAGATGTCACGAAGTGCGTAGTGAGGGGCCCCCAAGGGGACGATGTCCATGAACCGCTGCACTTCATGAAGGACTGCGTCAGTGAAAGGGAGGGACTTCCTGTCCTCCATGAAAGGGACACGCTCCTGTCCAATCACAGCGTCAATCTCCTCCTGCATTTTCTCTACAACACCAACAAAGCAAAACTTTTAAAGCAGATCTCAAATAATTCACAAAAATTACATGCTCTTCAGTTTTTTCAATAAAGTTTATGTAGTGAAGATATCTGTTCAGAAAGTGCCATCTATCTCACATATGAAAAGAATCAATAAACATAAGATTCAAGTAAATTCGTTCAGACAACTTGTTCAAGGAATGAACTGATTTGAAATGTATCTCTATTTATCCAATTTTATTTATAAAGCACATCTGGCTCAGAGGGCTGTACACGGAAATAAAAATACTCAGCTCACCCAAGACAGAAGATGAAATATCAATAAAACAAGTTAAATACGTGAAGCCATTAAGAATAAGGTCAATAAAATCAATGAGATCAAGTCACTCAAACTTCCCAAGAAAACAAATTTTAAAAAGAAATATACAATATGCAGATAAATCACATTTTAAATAGATGTAGGACCCTTTAAATTAAAATCAGAGCAACCAAAACGATATTTTATATAGAACTAATGCCAAGGAGAAAAGATGGGTTCTAAGCAGGTAAAGCAGAGGCCTGTCTGATGTGTAAAGACGAGGCATCTTACAGTCCGTGAGCTGCAAGAGCAACAGATGGGAAGAGATTTAAAAACTAACTTCTAAAATCAACTCTAAAATGGACAGGCAATCAGTGGAGCGAGGGTGGAATGGGCGGAATGCGTTCATGTTTGCAAGTACCAGTTAAAAGACGAGCAGCAGAATTCTGAGCTGACTGGAGACGAGCAGCGGAGGACGCACTTACTCCCACATGCATATTCTATTACCCCCTTGTCACTTCTACTAAGAACCAAAAGGCACGACTCCAAATAATATGGCAACCAGATGGAGGGATGGACATGCGGACTGTTGTCCTCACATCGTATGGTATACGCTTATACACTGTTTACTGACCCACCTTGTATTTCAGGGTGTTTAATCAATACATTTAGAGCAAATCTCATGGTGGAGCTGGTGCTTTCTGTTCCTGCGATGAACAAATTGAACACTGTCCACACCAGGTTGTCATAGTGGAACTCAGTGGAAGGTAGATCTTTTTCCTACGAGGGCAAAACAAGAATCACTGAAAGGAACAGAGCTGGTAGTAACTAGAAGGGACACTGTAACTTGCATACGTCTGCTAAGATCCCATAGTCCTTAAAATACTTTGTTGGTGTCTTCTCAAAGGCATCAACAAGGACACAACGACAATCAGTGGAATGGAGCGGGGTTCAGACCACTGACCCTTTAATTATTGGATAATCCACTTATACCCCCATCATACTAGAGGCGGAATGAGCCATAATGCTGTCAGAATAAAAAGTCTTAGGATTTTTAGAATACACTCAGAATATCCAGGAATGTTCGGACTGTAATCTGAGTGCATTCTGAATAATCGGGCCCATTGTGGTCGGCCTGAATGTTTGAGTTGTGCTTAAAACTGTTGAGGTGCGTTCGAAGTGGAGAATTATTGAACAGCATTCAAAGTGTAATCTAACTGCACGATGACTCCATTCTAAGCATTCTTATGACATTGTAACAGCATTCAAAACCTTCTGATCGCATTTGAGAAAAAAATAGATTGGCCTTGTCTCGCAGAAGAATAAATTAAAAAATAATAACAATCCTAGATCCAGAATGTAATCTGGATGACCTCCAAAATCAGTTGTTCCTGGTAACATTTCAAGATGCTCCATGCAGATGGGATGATGCTAGCATTTGATGACTTGGGAGTGAGAATGTTATCATGTGAGCATGTGCATGCTCATTTCTTGGCCTCATCCACAACAGTACATTGCTATGTTTCTGAACGACCACATGTGAATACTGTAACTATAAAGCCCCTCATACCACCATGTGTTTGTGTTCCATCACACCTTCTTTAGTCTGGTGAGGAAGCAGTCGATATAATCTCTGGGGCAGGTCGGTTCCAGTGTGTCCTCATGCTTCTGGATTCTTTTTATTACAAATGTTTTCAGCTCTTCAGTTCTGGCAAACACTTTGTGGTGATCACCAGGCAGCCACTCCATCAACCGAGGGAAGACATTATACAACTGTGAACAGAAAGGAGCCATTTATGTGTGAGAGATACAAAATTACCACGAATATCTATAGACAAATGATAAAATGCAGGAAACATGTTTTATTTGTTGAATATACAGGTAAATGCCATCGTTCCCATGTGTCTTAGTTCCAAAGCCACTTGAACACACCACTGCCACCGCTCTATTTGCTTTGGAACTAACAGCCATGGCATGATGCTGAAACGTAAGTGTGATGTCAGAACCTTCCTGCTGTGAGGTGCAAGTGCTAACAACTGAAAATGTCATAAATCTCACAATATTAAAGAAAGTTACAAGCTGGAACTTAATTTTCAGGGGGTGTTCCAGGTGAAATTTCAGATCAAAAATTCAGATATTTAAACTTCTGAGTACAGCTGGAATGCACCATTAATCAACATCACATTGTTGTCACTGATGTCCCACTTGTTCTGATGGTGGGTGTCCAGCTGTTGCATTAGGCTCTCCATGTATGCACACAGAGAGACAGAGCCACATCACCAAATAATAATTATAAAGTTGTTTGTTGTTCGGGAGGACAACTGCGCAGCCTGCTCGGTTTTAAGCTTCTTCCTTAGATAACATGCAATTCTCCACAGGAATAATTGTCTTCTGAACAACACCACGACCCATGTTGTTTTATCTGTTCTTACCCCACACCAAGGACTGCTGACAAATTTCAGTGTTTCTGAGGTGATCTGCAGAAGGTGGAGGAAGTGCTCATCGTTGTAACTGAAGCGTTGACCAAACACTAGGCAGCAGATCACATTGGACACAGTGCAGCTCAGGAAGTAGGTGGGGTCAAAAGGTATACCTGGAAAAATGGAGGCAGTGATTAGTAACAGCCTTTTATTTCTGGGAGTTTTGATTGAATAAGTGGAACAGACTACTGTTTTCACACAAACCTACCTTTTGTACTATTAATACGAGCCACCAGGTGTTTACTCTCCTCCTGGATCCACTGCTCCATCCCTTTGCGTCCCATCCCAAAGTCCCTCAGCGTCGTCAAGGTAAAATGTCGCAACTGTCTCCAGCGCTCTCCATTACTAATCACCAAACCTGTGCACAGAAGTGGATATTACAACAATCCTTGCAACACATCAAAGTGTTTCCAACATGTTCATTTGTGTCCTGCTGTCTGACCATAGCCTTTGGTAACTTTAAGAAGAAAAGGGATGGGTCCTCTGCCAGAGAAGTCATCTGCTTGGTCCACCAGAGCCTCTTTCACAGCCTCAAACCCCATGAGAGCCACAACCCGCTGAGGACCCAGGTACACCGTTACCACAGGGCCATAGGTTTCACTGAGCTGGTGGATAAACAGAGGAAAATACACGTACGATGTACAGGTATGAAAGGAGTAAAGGACACGCAAAGCAATACGAAGAACAATGGAAATAAAATTTGATAAATGAGCATATAGGCTTTTATATACACACTGGTCACACACACTAAAGGTTCTAAAATGTGTCTGAAGAGTTGATACAAGCTAGGATGGATCCATGCTTTCATGTGGCTTATGTCAATCATTACCATAACATTCAAATGCCACAGAGCAAATCCAGACTCGGTAGACAAAGATACATGTGTCCATCCTTCTATTGTCCACTTTTACTGAGCCCATGTGAATTCTGTTCTTAACGGGCAGGAGTGTCACCATGTGTGATCTTCTGCTACTGTTGTACATCTGCTTCAAGGTTTGACATGTTGTCCATCCACAGAGGCTCTTCTACATCACTCATTACTGTTGTCTTTCCATTATCTCCAACCAGTCTGACCATTCTTCTTTGGCCTCTAGCATCAACAGGAAATTTTCATCAGAGAACTGTTGCTCACTGGATATTTTCTCTTTTTCAGAATATTCTGTGTAAACCCTAGAGAGGGTTGGAGGAGATCAGCAGCCAGTACCCAGCAACCATGTTATATTAAAAGTCACTTGCATCAATATACTTCTCCATTCTGATGCTCGGTTTAAACTTCAGCAGGTCGTCTTCACTGTGTCTACACGAATAAATAAATTAATTGCTACAATGTGATTTAATAATGTTAACAAGTTGTGTAAGTAATTTAACATTTAACCTACATAATCATGTTTGTTAACCCTTAACCCTAATAAAGCCACTATAAATACTGTACATCTAATAATCAAATAATTTCTCAAATATTTCAGCAAAATCTACAGTGTAAATCACTGTCTGTGAACACAGTTCACTGTGCAGTCCACAAATCCCTCCTGATTCTCTGAATCTTTTGATGATATTATACACTGTAATTCAATTCAATTTTATTTGCACAGTGCCAATCATGATGGAGAATTATCTTTAGGCACTTCACAATTCAAGGCCGAGACCTCAAGACTATACAGAGAGTAAACCCAACGGAACCACCAAGAGCAAGCCAAAGGCGGCAGGGGGGAGGAAAAACTTCCTTTAACAGAAGAGAAAAACCTCCAGCAGAACCAGCGGCTCAGGGTAGGCGGCCATCTGCCTCGACCGGTTGGGGTTAGTGGACAGAGGAGAGACAAAGGAAAAGAGTAGAAATAGAACAACAAACAACGCAGACACTGGACCGATTCACAATCAGAAAACACACAGCAAGGACATGAAGAGACCTACAGACCTGCAACCGAGGGAGGAAGCACAAAACTACAGGGAAGACGTAGAAGGAGAAGTATTGCAAAAATAAAAAAAATAAGAAGGGGGGGTAGAGAGGGACAGAGAAAGAGAGGTGACTAGAGAGAAGGTAAGAGATAAAGAAAAAAATAGGAAGGTGGTGGGATCTTCAAAGTCTTTGCAATATTTAAATTGAGAAACATTTTTCTGTCACAGATTGATGAACTTCTGTCCATTTTTACGTCTGAGAGGTTCTGCCTCTCAAAAGTGTTCCTTTTATACCCAGTCATGTTACTGACCTGTTACCAGTTAACCAAGTTAGTGTCAAATGCTCCTCCAAGCGGAGCCGTATGTTAGCATTGCATACAACATTTAGGTCTGACAGCTATTTTTGGGCAGTGGATAGTAAGATAAAGTAGAAAATATTCTACAACTAATATGTATAAATTATTTTAGGTGGTTAGAATATTTCTTCTGTTCGGAGTAGCTGCTGTGCTTTTTTGTTTCTTAAACAAGATTAAAATACAATTCATCACACATAAAATAGAACATTATTCATTCAGTTTAATAGAAGAGTCTTAGATTTAACCATATGTGTTTTTTGTAAACGTATTTTATTTTGCTGTAACTCATATGTAATGCAAATTGTGACACAATACAGCAAAAATGACACTTTAGGGAACATTATCTACACCATCACAAACAAAACATGACAGAGATCCATCTCCGGGTAGATGTTAGTGTGGGTAGTTAACAGTTTGCAGACGAGTAAAGTCAGTATTCTGTGTGATCTCTTACCTCCATCAGAGTCTTGTATGGAGCTCTTTTGTCCAGCTGCAGCAGGTTTCCTATAACGGGGAAACCGGAGGGTCCTGGCGGTAAACGCCACCGTTTATGACTCCTCCGGATGAGGAGCCACAGCAAAGCAAAGACTAACACTGCTAACACTGCTGTGTCACAGAACCCCATTATGTTGTAGTGGAGAGAATCTGTCACTCGGTCTCAGCACCTGAAGAACTCAGGAATCTGCAGATGTTGTTGCTGCTCGGTGTTTGGCCAGAATGTCAAGCTGAGTTTATCTTCACCGACAGGTTTATTTGTGTCAACATGAGTTTGCAAAAAGCACCACAGTGATTTATCTATAACACAGAGCAATGGTCCAGGATGAACCTGGCAGGTCTGGGTGAAGGTGTGCGGCATGAAGTGCACACAGAGACTGGAATGTAGCCAAGCAGGAGAAAGTGATTCAGATTAGTCCAAAGTCCTCTGACGTTCTTCACTGCAGGTTTACTCTGTACACAGTGTGACAGAGGGTTTTTCTTTTTATATGCATTGTACAAGTATGTTGGGGTCCTCTTTAATTCATCACACTGCTATATTTGCTAAAATTCTGTAATGTCCAGAAAAATTGACTTAATTCAGCCACAATCTGGACAAATATATGCATTTGTCTTTGGTTTTGTGCTGTTCAGAACATGTTACAGAAATCGTGATTTTACACATCCTCACACATTTCACTGACAAACAGACAAATGGATCAATATTTCAGGAATGCGCTACAATGATTTGTGTTCCCTCAACAGCTTCCTAGCATTTTACAAATATAAATATTTGATAAATATACGTAAATGATTATACAGGGGAATATACTGTACAGTACCTCAAAGTGTTTTATAGTAGAGTAATAGTAAAAGACCTTCGCTCTTTCATGAACTGTTCAACTTTATTTTGACTGTCAGTTATTTCAGTACAGAACCTGTACATTAGATGTCTGAAAGATAATTTTATTGCTTAGTAGATATGTCTGTAATCATAGTGTATGCGAAACACATCAAAAAACAAACAATTCTTTCTTTTCAGAAGTTCTATGTACACATTTATAGTAACACATTTATTTCTGATGTTCAAAAAAAGAATTTAAAATGACAAACTACATATTTACAAAAAATGATTTATAAAGCTGCTCGTCACATTTAAAGTGTAAATATCTATTGTACATCACTGGTTTTCCCATTAACACGCTGGTCTTTAACGTGGTTGTAGTGTTTCTGTGGTGTCCAGCTCTTTTCACCGCGCCGTGGCCACGAGCTCGTACCGATGTGGCACGTTGGCGAAGCTGCTGTACTCTGGGATTAAGTTGATGCTGTCTGGACCTCTGCTGCACGAGAAGCTGAAATGCTGCAGCAGAGACACAATGAAGATGAAAAGCTCCATCCGAGCCAGAGACTCACCGACGCAGGCTCTTTTTCCTGTGGAGACACAATCCGAACAAATCAGATCAGTGATTTAAAATACAAGCAGGTGATCATGGCATGTCTGTACGTCTATTAAATAGCGCACACTACAGCGTCTACTACAAACATAACCCTGTAGAGATACGCAATGCATTTAAATGCAACGCTCTGACCAAAGACCCCATTTCATCTCAGAATTAAAATGTGATCTGTATCAAAATGTTTTCCTGATAATAACAAGCACATGTTCATGTAAATTAGAAATGCATCTCACTTTATCTCCATCTACCTACTGTGCCTACAACCAACCAACCGAATGACCTCATCCATCCATCCATCCGTCAGTCCACCCACCCATTCATCCATCTGTCCATCTGTTCACCACCTACTCGTCCATCCATCCATCCATCCTTCCTTCCACCTGTCCATCCATCCATTCACACACCCACCTGTCCATCCATCTGTCCACCCACCCACCCCTCCATCCGTCCATCCATCCATCCACCCATCCAACCATGCAATTCTCCTTC
>JAQQAE010021102.1:0-10538 GCA_029823295.1 Pseudamia nigra | reverse complement strand
ATCAGTTGTTGTCCGATGCGACTTTTTCCATAAAAATACATGTAAAACCAATTAATCCGTTCTGGACCCACGACAAAATCCCATATAAACATGCACATTTATTCATTATTATTATCATGTCATGTTAATTATCTAAAGTCAAGTCATGTTAATTATCTAAAACGGAATGCATGAAATTAGTTCTAAAAAAGATTTAGAATGTATTCTTACCATGGCTTATGACTTTGTAGTGTGTCCGTAGACACTGCACACGTCCATAAACTACTCCACCACGCCGCGGGCCGGGAGCTGACACGCCGCCGCCCCCGGGCTGAGGCGCCATGGGCCGGGAGCCGACACGCCGCTGCCCCCGGGCTGATGCGCCATGGGCCGGGAGCCGACACGCCGCTGCCCCCGGGCTGAGGCGCCATGGGCCGGGAGCCGACACGCCGCCGCCCCCGGGCTGAGGCGCCATGGGCCGGGAGCCGACACGCCGCCGCCCCCAGGCTGATGCGCCATGGGCCGGGAGCCGACACGCCGCTGCCCCCGGGCTGATGTGCCATGGGCCGGGAGCCGACACGCTGCCGCCCCCGGGCTGAGGCGCCATGGGCCGGGAGCCGACACGCCACTGCTAATGGCTGTTAGCCGCTAGCCTGTGTTAGCTTGGTAACGGCTGTTAGCTTCTGGGTCTTTCACGTCCGAGACCCAGAAGTAACTACAGTCTAACAGTTGTTAGCCGTTAGCCTGTGTTAGCGTGGCTAACGGCTGTTAGCTTCACCGAGACCCAGAAGTGACTACTTGTTATCCGGTTCAAAATTTGTTGTCCGGGTCAATTTTTTTGCAGTTTTTTCTTCGGTATCCGAATTTTTCGTTGTCAGAAGCAGTCGTTATCTGGGGTACCACTGTAAAGTTGTTTGTTTTCCTTTACAAGTAGTAGCGACCCCTGTTGGTAAGGGATACACTTCAATCATCTCAAAAGTTGACAGGATGAAGATCTTTAAGTGGTCAATAAACATGACAAGATTAAAGCAACTTGTTTCAGCCACGGTGAATTTTGTAATTTTGTTGCTACCTGTAGTAGTGCTTCTCTCTGAGAATTAGCAGCCTCACCTGTTACAAAAATTGGTACGGTTGAAATCTGATAATGGTCAATAACTGTGACAAGTTTCAAGTCATTGGCTCAGACACTTTTGACTTACTGTGTCTTTTTGAAACAATCAGTAGCACCCCCTATTGAAAACCAACAGTGCCAAAATGTTCAACTCACTTGCGTCAACCATTTTTAAGATCTTGCTGGTTTTCTTTAAAAGCATCTATGCTTCCTATTGAAAATGAGTGATGCCTGTTGATGAAGATACAGTAGTAGCGATCAATGCCAATGTCATGTTTCAAATAAATTGGTTCAGCCACTTATGAGTTATCACATTTTTCTTAAAACAACATCACCACTTATCAAAAAATTGGAAAGGATGTAGGTCTTTGAGTGGTCAACAACCATGGAAAGTTTCCAATAAGCTGGTCCAGCCAATCTCAAGCTATTGCACTGACATGCCAGGTATACGGACATGGGTATAGGTGTGGATGCAGATAATGCGATGATGAAATTGCCTTTTTCTGTGAGAAAATAAGGACAAAATAACAAGCAACATGACAAAAAAGCGTACAAATAATGAAGAAAAGTGACTAAAGTGTGAAGCAGCTTGAACACAGTGGGCATTTAATGTCATTTTATCCTATGCGCTGCAAACACTGGAGAATTATCTCTGCAAAGGCCTGTGTGAATATGTATGCAAAGTTAAAAACACTTGAACACCCGACAGACAAACACATGCACATGCAGAAAAGGCTTCTGACAGGCTTTAGTACACTGAATTAATAAGACCTACAGTATGTGTGCACTGTACAGGTCTTCAGGGTACGGACGAGTGGCATCAGTTATTCTAAATGCTGAAAGAAAGTCACACATATATCAGAAAACTCTAGTAGGAACAAAGCGACAGCAGCGCGGCTACAGCGCTGTTGAACGGTGCGCGGGTGTACGTTTCATTATTCCTGTGTTATTTTAGCAGCACTATAAAGCAAGATGGATGTTTCACAACTTTCTGTTTTATACTCTGTCCACAGGCAGGAATAAAAACTAAAGTGCCCACAGAGAACAGAGCTCGCCTCATCTATTTGCAGAGCTGTGATGGATGCCATAAGTGCAAATGTGTATGTTAATGCAATGCTGTTTGTGTATGTGTGCATCTTCCTATTGTTGGAGGTCTGTTTGTGGTTGGGTTTTCCACTGTCACTGTGGCGAGGTCACAATTTTAGAGTTTTTTTTTTGAGAGTCATATTCTAGTTGAAATGGTAGGCATTGAGGAATGCCAGCACCAATTTGGTAATCATTTTAGTCCTTTTTGTTCATTTTACTGTTTTTTTCATTTTTTTGTACATTGCCTTGCTTGTTTTTTGGCTTTGGTTCGATCTAATGATTATTTTGTTCAATTTTGCAGATTATTCGGTTAACTTTTTTGTTCATTTATTTGATTTTTTTCATTCATTTTGGAGAATTTTGGCACATTTCCTGGATTAGTTCGGTGAAATTTCGTTGGAGCATTTCACTCATTCTTATTATTTTTGTTCATTTTCTTGCTTATTTTGATGCAGTTGACATTTATATTCATTATCTTGATTATTTGTAAATTATTTTGTTGATTTTGTTGAATATTTTGTTCATTCTGTATCCATCCTCATTCAGTAGCTTTATTATTGTAGTTATTTTTCTGAATTCCTCAATCATTTTCCCGGTTTTTTACCATTTTGCTGTGGTTTGTCTTAATCCTGAAATTCTCTTCATAGTTTTGCTTAGTTTTGTTCATTTTATTTTTTTGTTCATTTTTGATCACTTAATTAATTCTACTGCACAATCCTATTTTGTTCATTCTGCACATAATTTGCATTAGTTTTGTCTTTATTGTTTTTCATTACCTAAGTCTTGTTTTCTTCTTTTTGTTGATTTAGTCCTTAATTTGTTCATTTGTATTCATTATATGGTGTTACTTCCATCACTGGATAAAGCCACAGCTGGAGCTATAGAGGGGCTAAAGAGCCACATGTGGCCCTTGAGCCACAGGTTGCAGACCCCTGGCGCAGGGCAGACAAGATGTTAATGAGTTATTTCACAAATGTATTAAAAAATCCCTGTGTGTGCCTGTGTGCATAAAAGTTTGTTATGTAGATGCACTGACACGTTTGCCAGAAGTAAACCCACTAAAGCTTTTAACATTTGTTGTTTGTTTTTTCTATTAATCTCTTAATATGGAGGTTGAAAGAACCAGATTTTAAGTTATGCATCTGCACAGCACAACAAACAATGACAAATAGTGAAAGAGATCGTGTGTGCCTGTGTGTGAAAGATCAGAGCTTGTGTGGGTGTGCATATATGGGAGTGTGTGAAGATCCATTTTCCTGTTCCTCATCTATTTTC
The DNA here is from genome assembly GCA_029823295.1 of Pseudamia nigra. Classification (NCBI taxonomy): domain Eukaryota; kingdom Metazoa; phylum Chordata; class Actinopteri; order Kurtiformes; family Apogonidae; genus Pseudamia; species Pseudamia nigra. The sequence continues at coordinate 7,087 of JAQQAE010021102.1, read as the reverse complement.
AGGTGGCTGGTGGTCTATTATCTCTTCGATCCTTTTTCTTTTACACTTGCCAAATGTGTGCTGTTTGTCTCATTTGCTTTGTTAGCCTCTTGCTTTGTGTTTTTTGCACTCCTGGGAAAACAGGAATACAGACTGGTCCTTTTTTTAGGAGGGAAAGTCTATTTAAATACAAGCTAAACCAAAAGTGCCATAGGAAACCTGCTGTTGAGTCAGAAACAAGATTTGAAACAACTTCTAAATGCATCTTTCTAAAACACCACTTTGTGATAAAAAGGCTATTTAAATTTAATTTTCTATTCTTATCAGCAACAAACTCACAAAGAAACCCAATGTGTTTCTTGACACTGTACGTGCCTACAAGAGATACAGAAATAAAGTTCACCTAGAAAAAAGATGCAGAGCTAAACTTCTCACTTAAGCACTACATCTGCAATGGTCTTCACTTACTGTACCAATTACAGTAATACAATTTTATGGGTCAAAAACTTAGGCCCTGGTTTGGAAAGTCATTTTTTAAGCCAGATCCCATACTGAAAAATATTTCTAACCTTTGGGCAGGACTTTGTCTGTAAAAGCAGCATCCTCTAAGAACATAATGCAAACATACTTTCCACAAAAACATCCACCATTTTGGTTCTTAAGGACCTCTTTGTCTGTCCTCAATCCTGTTAGCTGTCCAGTTCAGACAGTTTTCAGTGTGTCTTTAATGTTGCCTTTCATGTGCATCTACAGCTGCTTCTTTCTATAACGATTCAAAGACATGTCGTGTTGGCCTGATATTTGAGGCGACAAAGGTCACAGTAAAGTGTACTTCATACAAGGTCACATAAATATACATACACACACAGATACTGACTTCTGTGAGTGTCTGTTTGAGCTTCTGCAATGGCGTTGCTCTGCCATTCTGGCCTAATGCTAGTCATTTCATGCCCTGACTGGATTGCAGCAGATACAGTTTTTGCACCAGCGAGAGGGCAGAGATTATGTGTGTGTTTATGTGTGTGCTTGCAAGTCATTTTGCAACTGTGTGTCTAACTGTGTGCTGTGGGGCAAAATGCAAGAAAATAGCAAGGGAGAGGACAGAGGAAATTGATGTGGGGGCATTCTGAAAGCCTAGGGACACACACACACTCCCTATCTCCTCTGCCCTGCTGTGCAGCCGTGACAGACTAAATACTTACTGTATCTTAGTGAGTGTGTGTATGTGTGTCTTTGTCCATATGTTTGAAAGACAAACACGAATGCCTTTTGGCAAACTTATCACTGTACTTGCATGTCCATTACAGTGTCAACACATAATTTGTTCTATGAAAGTAACACACATTTGTGTTTGAAGTCTGGAAATAAAAATACAACTTTTAAGCTGCTATAAAACAGCGGCTGTATCGTAACATCATCCAGTGTAATAACTTTAGGAAGCAATTTGGCTCAAAAATCATCAGTCAAATCTGAGTCTATTCATTGGTCATCATTCTAACACATACTGTCATGCATACCAGCGGGAAGTGGTCAGCCAGCTCCTTTGACACCAACTGTTCAAATCCATCTCAATCCAAATGAAAAGTGATTAGTCATCTATTGACAACTGTGCCAGGAACCCTCTTCACAAAGCAGCTCAGTGTTTAAATGGAAGCCTGAGGTTTTAACTTTCTTGGTCAGAAAGGCTCCTCCAGGGCTGTTGAGATGTTTATTTGAGCCACCGGAAGACGACTGTATGACACGTCACTCAAAAGTCTCACAAAGGACTGAGAATGAGGAACAGAATGGTGGAAAAGATAGCAATAAAATCACCTCCTTTAGCTTCCACTGCTGTTTTCGCTTAAGTATGATGTTTTATGTTTGGTTCTGTGTTTTACTGCTACAAATTTTTGGCATGAGTGCATGAATAAACAGGAGTTGTTTAATTTTAATATGTGACAATATTACGCTTGCATGCAGACGCATCTGTGTGTGCATCTGTGGGAGAAAAAGAGCTAAAACAATCATTTAATGAATGGTGAAGTAAAGCCAGGAGAGTAGTAACAGCTACGGAGTTATTAATCCCATCAGTCATCAAGAACAAACGTCAGATTTTGTCAATTATAACATTTTCTCTTTCATTAATAAGAATCATAATGAATCACTGGAAATTATAATAGACATTTTATCTGGATGGGAAAGGCGTCAGCCAGCTTTACAATCTACAGCCAATTTTGAACGGAAAGTATTACAGTATAAAATAAGTTTCTAGACCTGCAACAGATATTCCATCCATTTGTGATCACATGACGTGATGTATGTTTTATCGCAGTATGCTAACACCAACTTTTTTATTATTTTATTCTTTCTTGTTCATTTTGTTTGTTATTTTGTTAATTTTTAAATCAATTTTGTATATTAATTTGTTCATATTTAAAATTTGTTGTTCATTTACTTGCTTACATTGTTCATTTTTGCTCATTTTACAGATTATTGGTTAGCTTTATTGTTTATTTTTGTTAATTTATTAAATAATTTTATTCATTTTTGGGAATTCTGGTTCATTTCCTGGATTACTTTTGTGGATTATTTCACTTTCGCTCATTATTCTTTTTTATTTTCTTCATTTAATTTTCAATTCATTGTCACTTAGTTGATGTATTATTTTAATCATTTTTGATTGCATTTTTTTCATTTTTCCAGATTATTTTACTGAGGTTTGTATTAGTATTGCAAGATTTACTTTTACTCATAAATTTGTGTTCATTTTCTTAGTTTTTACATTATTTATCATATTTTTTATTCTTGTCCATTTGATTATTTGCTCATTTTTTAGATTACTTGCATCAGTTTTGTCTTAATTTTTGTTGCATTCAGTTCATTATTTCCTTTTGTTGGTTTAGTGCTTATTTGACTCATTTTGATTTATAATAATATATGTATAATATATGTGTTAGTTCCATCACTGGACAAAGCCACAGGAGCCACTGGGGAGGGGCTAAAGAACTGTAGCTCCAGAGGTTGTAGACCCCTGGGCTTGGAGCTAAGAAATTAGTATAATTGTTGTCAATTTAAAGTTAATTGCCATAGTAATAATGATTACAGGTGAATATAGCCTCTCAGTGAAACAAACTAAGTGTATAAAGAAACAATTTACAGAAAGTAGAGACAGACGTGGGAGTTTGTGTGTGTGCAAGTGTATTTGCTTGTGCTTTTGTGGTGGCAAAGTTATGACATAGAACTTTAGATTCAGATTTAAAAGCACCTACTTTTTCACATGGAGAAACAAAGACAGAGAGAAAGAGGTGCATGTGCTTGTGTGTGTCAGCATTTCTGTTTTGTCATCCCTGAAAATGGGTGATTTGGTTAAATAGAGGTTCATAATGGACATAATCGTCACATACAACAATTACCTTAAATAAATGATTGCTCTCTCTTGCAATCACACAAAGTAGTGTGCCATAATCAGGAAGGCAAATGGTTGTTCCTGTTCCAGCCTGTGTGTCTGTGTCAATCAGTGTGCATATATGTGTGTCTGCCTTCACACAGGTTACACAAACTGCTACGACAGCTGGATTAAACCCCACACTAGGACAAATAACAAGTCACCGTGAGAGAGTGGATAAAAGAGATAAACAAAGAGATGATTCTACGCACACGGAATCACTCACGAGTGTCTTACATTTGAGCTCCAAGCGTATGAAGTCAGTGTTGCCCAGGTTTTCCAGAAACACACCGTAAGGTGCGCTCGTCTTGAAATAGAACGAGATATCGGCACTGGTTTCACCCTGGAAGGTGGCAAAGTGCAGGTAGGATGACGGAGTGGTGAATGACGCGGCGTTCCAGTAGTTACCTGTGAAAAAAGAAACACAATTTCAGTCCTTTCCACACCCCGCCAGTCTCTGCTAGAAATGTTACACTCAGAGGTGGGTAGTACTCATGTGCATTTACTCTTTTACATGTACTTTGGTAGTTTTTTTCTCAAATAAACATACTTACGAGAGTACATGCTTTGCAGAATACGTTGTACTCTTACTCAATTATATCTGGGAAGAAAAAAATGTACTTCTACTCTGTTAAATTTCGCTCCACATCAATGAATAGGAGTTAAAAATGCTGAAATGAACAAAAAACAATTAAATAAAAAAGAAAATAATCAAGTAAATTAACAAAATGAATTAACTAAGCAACAAAATGAGAAAAAATGTATAAAAATGATCACCAGAATGAACACAATTAGCAAAAAAAGAACAAAAAATGAACAAAATTACAGAATGAGCATAAAAATAACAAAATAATTAAGAAAACTGAATAAAATAATGAAGCAAATTATGAAACATAACAAGCACAAATGGGTAAAATAAGCAACAAAAGAAGCAAAAATGAAGAAACTAATGAAGCAAATTTACAAAAAATGAGCAATATAGTCAAGAAGTTGTGCAAAAAACCCCAAACAAAATAAGCAACAAAAAACAACATATCCAACGACGTGAATAAGCATGAACTGAGCAGCAACAGTGGTTAAAAACGTACAATTTAAAAAAATGATCAAAATAACAAAGAAATGGAGAAAAACCAACAACATAAGCAACTGAATCAACAAAACTGATCAAAATACCTGCAATATATTACAGCATAATGGGTTTTGCATTATAAAGATACTCAATACTTGAGTATATTTGGATGGGATACTTTTTTTACTCTTACTCAAGTACTTCTACTTCTACTTGAGTCATTAGAGTTATAAAGTAACAGTACTTTACTTGAGTACAGGTTCTGTATACTCTACACACCTCTGGTTACACTCTGATAAGCAGGATTGGTCTCATTTTTAATTATTACACTGAGAATCGCACTCCCCTCTGTCTGTCAGTCTCTTCTGGTTCAAACATTTGTATCACACGTGCATTGTTTAATATGACTCATTAGATACCTCTCCAGCGTGAATGAATTCAACTATTTTTAGTAAGATGACTCTAATTTCCTGCAATAAGCCTCCATAGTAAGTGATGGTATCAAAGCATTCAAGAAAGATCATTTTTTTTCCTTTTAAAGAGGGTCAAAATATTGCAAGATTTCTGATAACAACTTTCTAATGACTTGTGAATGAAGTGAAACCAGCAGCTGCTAATGAAGACAAAGTAGCGGCATGCTAAACAGCTGCTGATGAATTATTAGACTGTGGTTGATGAAGTGACTTCTCTCCTGTCTTCTTTCCCCTCGCCATGTCTCTGACTCGTTCCTATCACTCAGACATGATGAAGAGCGGTGAGTAAAGGAAGACGACGACAAGAGAACAGAAGCGGAGGACAGGACAGCTCAGGGGAGGCGACAGAGGAACGGGAAAGTGAAGCCAATCACGGGTGAGAAAACAGAATACTGAAAAAGTGATAAAAATGAAGAGCGTCGTCTCGCAGAGGGCAGATAACACCAGAGGAAGAAGAGCCAAGGACATGTGAAGGGCGTGAGTAGAGGAAGACAGTGAGGTATCAGTTCAATCTCTGCCTGTAACAGCGGATTAAAGTCACAGATACAGTATGTGTGTAGGACCAAGGACAAACACTTGGAAGGGACAATTTTAAATGAGAATGGTTGGAAATTTTGAGAATTGAACACTTCATTTCTGTGTTCTATGGAAGCGTGAATGTACCAATTTGTGCCTGTTCTGCATCAATTTATGAAAGGAGCAAAAAAAAAAAAAAAAGAACAAAATAAGCAGCAAAATGAGCAAAATTGAACAAACTAATCGAGCAAAAGAGCAGAACAAAGATACAAAAAAAAATAACAAAATGATCAAGACATTAAACAACATTAAGGAAATGAATAGAATGATCCACAAAAATGAACAAATTAGTCAAGAAAAATAAACAAAACATTGACCCATAATGAACCCCAAATGAAGACAAATGACAAATGCACACATAACAAATCCCCCCACCCCAGACGTGTTAGTAAACTGACTCTAAAGCTAACACGGGTCATGCAGCAAGACAACAATCCTAAGCACATAAGTCGTTCCATCACAGAATGGAAAAGGGGAACGAGCTTAACGCTTTGGCATGGACAGATCAAAGTCCTGACCATAAATCAACTGTTATCGAATGCTATGGAAAGATCCGAAATGAGCAGTTTATTTGAGAAAACCTGCCAAGATCCCAGAGTTGAAGCTGTTCTTTTTGGAGGAACAGGTTAAAATGTCTCCAAACTCATGTAAAGGACTGATCAGCAGTTAACAAAATGTTTAGCTGCAGTGATTGCTGAACAAAGAGGTCAAACCAAGTACTGACGACAAGGGATCACATACTTTTGCTGCTCACAGATTTGTAAATTGGATAATTTTCCTTGATAAATAAATCACCAAGTATAATAAATTTGTCTCATTTGGTTGATTAAGTGATTCTAATCTTTTAAGACTTGCAAAAATCCAGTGATATTTTAAGTCATATTCATGCAAAACTCTAGTGGGCAATTGTAATATGGATAATACTGTAGTAATTAATGATTTTCCTGTTCATTTGAAATGTTTACTAGCAGTATACAGTTCATTTATACTGATTCAGTACACTTAATGAATATAATGAGCTATTTATTGGTGTTCAAAAATGGAATGCAAACACATCAAGAAATTAGTCCTAATGACAGGTATGAGACTAATGGTTGGTGGCGCCAATTCTCTGCACCAGTGTTATGAAACCATAGCCGAATAAAGTATTGCACCAGCCAAATCCCAATATGTGGAAAATGCCATAGGAATACTGATTTCTCTCAGTTTCATCAGTTTCATACAGGTTTATGCAGCTGAATTGGAGTCAGTTATTGTAATTATGCTAAATAACAGCTGTTAGCTCAAGTAACTGGAATAAAAAATGTATGTAATCAGTGTGACAGGCCTAATTGTGTATAGTAGTGATTGTTTTATTAACTGAATAATGCCAATGTCTATCAGTTTGCAAGATATCAGTAAACCTGAACTAATGTTTATGAAAGAAAGAACAAAGCCCGTCATTACACTAAGCTAAAAAAGAAAGACGTCAGTATTTAATCTATTTCACCTTACCGTATTTTCCGCACTATAAGGCGCACCTAAACGCCGTCTATTTTGTCCAAATATGACACTGCGCCTTATAAT
>JAQQAE010021101.1:0-10538 GCA_029823295.1 Pseudamia nigra | reverse complement strand
ATTATCCAATGGGAGGCTTGTACCTATTTGCTTAGTTAAATCCAGGTGGTGACCTTTTTTTTGGCCAGGCAGTGTATAAAAATGGCAAGAAACAAAAACAACAGAAGAGAAACAGACCATCATAGCACTTAAAAATGTAGGTCTTTCCTACAGAAATTGCGAAGAAAGTCAAGGTGTCAGTGAGTACAGTTTTCTTCACCATCAAAAGGCACTCAGAAAGTGGGGCAAGCTCTGATAGGAAGAGGTCTGGCACACTCCAAAGCCACCATCTTGCTTTAGACATCACTCCACTATACTGACAGTCAATAAAAACTTTCAAGTGGAGTGTTGTTTTTTTTTCTCAAAATAGGGTGGTGGAGGAGTTGCATTTATTGTTGTTGGACACCAGGGTGCATGACTGCTTGCTTAGTTGGTGTATCGTGCTGTTGACCTTCTTCACTGCACATGGGTACTCAGTTTCCCAAAACCGGATCAAGTGACATTCCAACAATACACAAAGGGTGTGTACAGATTTTAGGGAGTGGTGTACCAACCCTATAAAAAGTAATGAAAAAGGAGACCATTTTCATTTTTGTGCAAGCCAAAATGCCTGACGTGATGGTCCTCCAGGAGGACAATGCTCAGCCACAATCTACAAGCATCACAACTGCGAATCTGCAGGGTCAAATGTCTTGCCATGGCTGCCATACTCCCCAGACCCCAACTGAGCATCCACAGGACATCCCCCATAGACAGATGAACAACACAGTTCCTCATCCACAGGACAGACTGCAGCCAGCACAGGTGCCCCAGGAGGAATGGGACCATACCACCAACACAAGACTAGTTGCCTTGTACTGGCTGTAATAAAGCAAATGGGGGGTCATACCCATTGCCGACTTAAAATTGGCAACAATTTATTCTTGACAACTTGTTATATTGTCTTTTTCTCATAAATTGCAGGGTCTGCTGTGGTTTAAAAAAGGGCTTTTAATCCATGACTAGCAAATTATTATACAAATATTGACCCAAAAGTCTTTGTTGACTGTCACTATATTTTCCTGACAGTTACAGCTGAATTTTTTTGTTGGTCTGTAGCTTTGTTTCAACAGAACCTCTCATTTTCCATGTCATTTTTTCAGGAATGTAACACTACTGATGTCCATTCTCAGATGTTTGGATATCTTTTTATGTCCTTTTACTATTTTATAAACTGTTTTATAACCACCTTCTCTCAGAGCCTTAGACAGTTCTATTGCATTCCCTGTAGCTCAGAATCCCAAAAGTCAGTGTAGCCCTCAATGAAATGTGACAGGGTCTGTCAAGAGCCCACAGACTGACTGACTTTTTAAACACAGGCACAAATGACAAGCAAACAGGTCACAGGTGTGGACAGCTATTTAAACATGCATTTATCAGCTTATGTGTGTATTATCAGGCCAAAATTTCAAGGGTTATCGGGGCATATGATCAGGGTCATTTGGATGGTTCCACTTGTCATCATGATTCAAATGGAGCCAGGACAGTTGTGTAATAATACATAGCTTCTCCCCTACTAATCCTGAAAGGAAAGATTTTTGCATGATCAATCAAATTTTCCAAAACATTGACAATATTTCAAAATTCTACCAAGTATTTAAGTATTTACAATTTATGCAGCTTTACTTCTTCTCCACTGTATCTCAAAACTAAATATTTTGCTTTTTACTTCGATTGCCACTTACCGGTATTTTTTTTCTTCTCATCATGTGAAAAACATATCTCCAAAAGTGCTGAGTTTTAATTTTTTTTTTCTGCTTAAGGATAATGTGTACCTTTATGGTCTTAGGTTAAAATTCTCCTACCTTACTCAATTCATTACAAACCCTTTGTGGTGAAGGGAAAATAATGCCACTATGCTGAAAACAGGCCTGTATTTCTGAGTTTCAAAAAAAAGCAGATTTGTTTCGCTGTTCTCATAAGACTACGATGGTACAAATATATGATGATCTTACAGAATATGATTTCTGTAGATTAAAATACCAAACAGTTAATAGAGCAGAATATGATGAATTTCTGTAGATTAAAATACCAAACAGTTAATAGAGTAGTTGAAATGACTTAAAGCCGCAACAATCAATTAGTCATGGATCAGTAAATTAATATACAGTATAACTAGTCAAAAGTCAATAAATCTGTCTGAGTAGTTTGTAGAGTAGTAGTAATTGTAAAAAAAGTATTCCTCTATTACAGTACATGGAATATCTTTGTGTCGTGAACCAAATAAGACGATATGCATACATCATGTTGCTTTTGACACTTTTTTTCAAAGGTCTAACATTTAAATGGTTAATTGAAAAGGTAATTATATAATTACTTGACAATGAAAATTAGTGTTAGCTGCAGCCATAAAATAAGACTTTATTTTATCCCACACTGGGGAAATTCCTTTGACACAATAAATGGGATTATTTACACAATAAATGGGATTATTTACACAATAAATGGGATTATTTACACAATAAATGGGATTAATTACACAATGCAGTAGTTAAAGTGCAGAGAATAACTGGCTATATTTAAAATTGCACAGCACAACTGAGGAGGAGTGTCATATGAATATGACTGAGTGTGCAGGTGATTTGAGTTCAATCTTAAACTGCAGTAAAATATTCAGTAGTACAAACATTAATTTAGTAGCATCATATACAGTGGTAAAACATTGTCAGAGACCATTTTACTTCATGTAATTACCTAGGATTTGAATGCATTACCTTTGGTTGAGGGTTGGTATGTACCCAGCGTGATGTTATGCTACTAGGATCTGAAAACTAAGCCCACCACGGGATAAAAAAAATGGTGAAATATGAAAGAGAATTTGACATTTACATGGTTTCTCTTCCTCCTTAATGCAAGAAATGATCCCCAGTTTAGCAAGTAAATTATACCCCATCTACACACCCAGAGAAGAAATAAGAGGCATCAAGGAAGAAAAGTATTGCACTCAGACTGGGTTATGTACAAATTGCACGGGATAATTTCTTCATATGGGATTATTTACACAATGCAGTAGTTAAAGTGCAGAGAATGACAGGCTATATTTAAAATTGCACAGCCCAACTGAGGAGGAGTAGTGTCATATGAATATGAACTCAAATCACCCGCACACTCCTTTTGAGTTCAGGCTTAGGAAACTCCAGTAAAATATGCAGTAGTACAAACATTAATTTAGTAGCGTCACATACAGTGGTAAAACACTGTCAGGGACTATTTTACGTCACGTAATTAACTAGGATTTGAATGCATTACCTTTGGTTGAGGGTTGGTATTTACCCAGCGTGATCGCTATGCTACTAGATGTGAAAACTACGCCCACCACGGGATGAAAACGGTGAAATATGAAAGAGAATTTGACATTTACAGGGTTTCTCTTCCTCCTTATTACAAGAAATGATCCGCAGTCTAGTGAAAGATTCCGGGGTGTTTTCCTCTGGAAAGAAAACCCTCAGTCCAGCGTCACTTTCAGTTTCCTTTCGAGTCATTGAGTCACAGGTTTGACAGGTGTGTGTGACCCGCCACCGCACAACAGGTGTGACAACACGCAGGAAAGTTTACCGACATGTCATGTGAACGTCAAAGTGTCCGACAGCAGACTGAAGGAGCGACCCGCGCGCACAGGACACCGCTGTCGAACCCAAAGTGTCCCCGTGCGGGTGTATGTGCGTGTTTGCAAACGTTAGCATCATGCTAGCTGCCGGACAGCTTCATTACTGCCAGCTGGCGCCTAAACCTCCCTCAATTTTAAGCAAAAGACCTCAAATGAAACGTAGCCCACAAGTCTAAGGCATGCCCTTACCCTCAGAACATGACACACATAAATATATGCTGTAAAGTTACTTCGTTTAACAAAATAAATCGAGTTACTCACTCAGAAAGAATCAGCTGACACAAGGGTGACTCAGTAGACTACACGACTTCCGCATTCCTGCGTGATGACAACAGCGGAAGCCAATAGGGACGCCGGACACTGAGCGGTCTAAACCAATGGGCTTAAAGAGTCACAACGACCATTAGGAAATGCGAATGCTGAAACTAGCGACTCGCACACACCCACAGCTGAGCCAATGAATCGGCGGACGTGTTCAACAAGCAACCAATAGAAAATCACAGCGCGGCACAGACTGGACGTTCACACAAACAGGGCGCGGCGCGTGCGGTACGTGCCGGTTTAAAAATAATACGAACGTCTTAAATATGGTTTATGACGCAAACACGAATAAACAGGTTTATAATAAGTTGCTAAAATGCTTTATAATACACACACATATATATATATAGAGAGAGAGAGAAAGAAAGAGAAAGACACTTCAATACCTTCATACCTCCGAGGATATTAAAAAAATAATAATACATTAATCAAAATAAACAATAGATATGAATAAGCTGAGTATTGATTTGTTATGTTTGGACTGTTTGGAGTCCTTGATCAATATGAATTAAATGAAAGTAGTAGATGTGCAAATTCCCCCAGGACAAACAGAACGCACATTTTTTTTTTATATTTACCTGTATAAGTTTGTGCACAAGGTCAAATGCTCAGTGTTAAGATAGGGTATGGAGATGTTCTATATAAACTTTATGTACTGTGTTCTATTGTCCATCTGATGCCATAGATCTAATCGTGTTAAGGCCAGTTCATCACCATCAATATTAGTAATATTTTATTTATTTTGGTCTTTAAAAACCCTATTTTACATGACTATTGTCATTTTTATACATTTTGTTCCTTTTCTTAATTATTTTGTATATTTTTTTTTGAATATTTTTCATTTATTTCTCCAATTTTTATGATTTTCTCAATTTGTGTACATTTTTTGTTAATTTTCTCTACTATTTAGTTTATTTATTAGTGAGTTTATTTAATGTTTTTATTTTTTGTATGTTTTAAAGTTTTTGTCCACTTCCTTCCTTATTTTTCTTGTTTTTGTTACACTTTCTCATTTTGGCTACTTTGTTTAATTCACTTTCTTACTCATGTTGTTCATTGTCTTGATTATTTTTACATTTTGTGACATCATTTGTTTATTTTCTTAATTATTTTTATTACATTCCTTGATTATTTTTGGTCTTTTTTACATTTTACATTTTGTTGACAGATCATTTTGGTTCATTTTTTGGCATCACTTAGTTGCTTCCTTTTCAATTATGTCACAATCTTTATTGTCTTATAATAAATTATTCCTTTCCATCATTACTATGTTCATTGTCTAGTACAGAGTATTTGGCTCATTTTCTTTCATTTTGCTGGCCGTATTTTAGTTCCTACTTTTCCATTTTCTTGATTTTCTTACTTATTTTGTTGATTACATTGACAGTTTTGTTCATGTCTATTATTCCTGTGCTGAGTTATTTTGTTCATTTTTTGTTGTTTTATAAACTTAAGCAGCAAAGGCACCTGAATATTTTCTACACAGAAAACGACATAACTGACATGCATCTTGTAGCTTAGGCCAGCACTATTTTAGGTGACCTTCGCCTGTAACCGTCTGGAGCTGACCTCATATGCTCTTTGGTACGAGTCAACAGTCACACAACGCCTCTGTGTTTGATGTAATCCACTGACCTTCTACCTGCATGACAAGAAAAAACATATATGTCAATTAACCTCTTCAAAACTCCCTGGGTGCAGCATAATTATGATTAAATGGCTTTTTATCCAGGTAATGGGGTATTTTTTTCAGTCAAATGTATTCACAATAATATGAATATAGTGACATGAAGTTCTGCAAAATAGACACAAAGCAACACAGTGCTCTCCTGTATTGGAGTAAATGTTACTGATTTGTTGGTTTAGTTTAAATCAGGCATTACTGCTCCCTCTAGTGGTAAAAAGAGGCAGTTTTCTCTATAACCTTTCACTTTTATGCTTTAATTCTTCATGCTTCTTTAGCTTTTGATTAATTTCATGTTACTTTAGAAGTCAAAAAGTCAATCCACCTCTTTTTATAAATGTTAACATTTGTCCAAGGGTGACAGTCTTGGTGGGGTTATTTTTAGTTGGGCGTCTCCTGATCCTTGTTGAAATTTTGAGCATTGAACACTTTATTTTATGTTTCTCAGAGTCTATTAATGGATCAGTTTGTGCCTTTTCCATGTATGATTTTGAAGGGAACACAAAAATGAAGAGAAAAGTAAAAAAAAATGTACAACAGTGTACAAAATATGGACGATAGTGACCAGAAAATATTAAATATAATTCAACAAATTAATCAACAAAATGAAGAAAAATCCCAACAAGTAACACAGTGGTAAAAAATGAAGAAAAAAATCACAATCAAGCAAATAAGCAATAATAGACAACTAAAAAAGAAACTAAACAAAGGAAAATGAAATAATTAAGCAACCAAATGGAAAAAAAATATCATAAAATCCATTTTCTACCCCTTAATCCTCTCAATGGTCAAGGAGGGCGCTGGGGCCTATCCCAGCTGACTTGGGGTGAAGGCAGGGTACATCCTGGATGAGTCACCAGTTCATTGCAGGGCTCGCAGAGACAATTATATGGACAATTTAGAGTGACCATTTAACCAAACCCCTTGTGCATGTTTTTGGTAGGAAGTACCTGGAAAGAACCCAGGCTCCACTCAGAAAGGCCGCGTCAGCCTGCACTGGGATTGAACTCAGGACCTTCTTGCTATGAGGCATGAGTGCCACCCACTGCACCACCTTTATCTTACAATTAACAAAGTAATCAAGAAAACAAAACAAAAAAAACAGGCCATTTTAAATCAGCAAAATCATCAACAAAACATGCAGAAAAATAAACCAACCATAAGAAAAATGTCATGAAAACATGAACAAAATAAGCAACAACATGAAAAATAAATAAAACTAATGAATAAACTAAATGAACAACAAAATGAAGAAATGTTAAGAAAGAATTGACCAAACAATCAAGAGAATGAACAAAAGGAGCAAATTAAGCAACAAAACAAACTATAATGGACTAAATTATCTACAAAATGGAAATATATTAATTAAAAAAAAGGAAAAATAATTAAGAAAATGACCAATATAGGCAAAATAAGCAAATTACTGAACAACAATGAACAACATTAAGAATGAAATGGAAAAAGATTAACATTTTCAACAAAATGGAAGCACATTAACAAAAAATTGGCAAAATTATCAACAAACTCCAAAGGTAGTAACAGGAAATTGACAAAATAACCAAGAAAACGACCAACAGAGAGCAAAATACTCAACAAAATGGGAAAATATTTTAAAAAATGAACCAAATGGCTGAAAATACTCCACAAAATCAGACAAAAATGTCATTGTTGATGTAAAACCAACACATACACTATGTTCACAGTTGACTAGTATAGAGGAATATTTAAAATATGCCAGTGTAGTATCAGGTCTTACAGTAACAGTGTCTTTACCCCTGGCCTAGGTTTAATATGTCCATGTTTGGTGCTGTTTCCATGTCAACGCATCGTCTGAGGACTGATTGACAGCCAAGCAGACATGACACTGGATTCGAACTCTGCTTATCTCTGTATTCAGCAGGAAGCGAGGAGGTGGACATGTGGGTGTAGATCCCAAACAGCCAATCACAGCAGGCCGTCAGGTTAGTGCACATCAGGTCAGTATTTATCTTCACCTCATCAGGCCGGGCACTGATTTTGTTCTCTGTCTGGCTGCATCATTGCCCATCTCCAATCACAGCATGGTAAGACACTTCACCGATTCCAATCAGAAGGTGTTATCACTATAAATGAGGACATATTTGTGTCTGAAGTGGATAGACGTACAAATTAAATCAAATTAGCAATAGAAATTTGAGAAAGACGTGATGAAATGTGTTTCTGTGTTGTCTGTTTTTAGACGAGCTACACAGACAAAGGCGAGAAGGTAAGATTAAAGTTGCTTCTAAAAATCTCAGGTTCTGTTGACACTTTTCAAAATTTAATTAATTTTTTGACCTCTTCCCTTTAAGCACGAAAGAGGGAAGTTTGTCCAATTTCATCATGTCACTTTCTGGGTTGGCAACGCCAAGCAGGTCGGTACCCATCACTGTCCAAACACTCGCTTCTCTGAAACCAAATCTGCACCATTTATTCATTTGGGAACATGAATTTCCAAATTTTGAGGATCAAACACTTGAATTTCTGTGTTCCTGGTTAATTGTTAATGCTTGCTGTGTGGGTGATCTTATGATAAAAAAAAAGTTAAGAATTAATCAGGAAAATGAGCTAGACAGTGGCATTAACAAACAAATTAATTTTAATATAACAATGTTAATAACAAAATATCAAGAGCATGGTCAAAATAAGCTACAAAATGATCAAAATGTACAAAATAAATCAAGAAAATTTAAAATATGCAGCAAAATGAACCAAAATGAACACAAAAAAATCATGAAAATGAACAAAATAAGCAACAAAATGATTAAATTGTACAAAAGAAAGCAAGACAATCAAAAACAACCAACAAAATGCACAAAAATGAATACATAAAGCATGAAAAGTAGCTTAGTTTATATTGTCACAAGGTTCTGTGCAGATATACAAATAACAATTATAGAGTGGAAAAATCAAATCAGAAGTGTAATAAAACAGCGGCCATCAAGAAAACGAACAAACTAGTTGCAAAAATCAATAAAATGACATAATAATCAATGAGATGAACAACTGTGAACAAAACAAACGATAAACTTTGATGAAAATGATCAACAATCAAAAAAATGAACAATTTAAGCAACAAAGTGAACATCTTAATAAAATCAAATTGAGAAAATCTACAGAATAAGCAACAAAATGAAAAATATTAACAAAAACTGAGCAAAAGAGTCAAAAATATGAACAAATTAAACAACAAAGTGGAAAGATATTACCAAAAATAGAACAAAATTAAGCAAATGAGCCACTATGAGCTAGAGGAAAAAATGAGGTAAAATACAAACAAAATAAAGGAAACTGTAAATAAAAAGTTAACAAAAAATCAAATGAAGTCACAAATTAAAGAAAATTTAACATAAGCCACAAATAAACAAAATCAGTAATAAGAAAAAAAATTTAAAATTTTAGCAAAAAGTGAACAAAACAAGCAACAAATGAGCAGAATGAGAAACTAAATGAACAAACTTAAGAATGAAATGGAAAAAGATTAACATTTCAAAAGTAATTATGAAAATGAACAAAATGAGAAAAATAAGTGACAAAATGAACAACAAACACATTATGAGCAAAACGGAAAAAACTTTACCCAAACATGGACAAAATAATCAAGAAAGATAACAAAATGAGCAAAGCTACACAATTATCAATGTGTGAAGAGATGGTGTGGGTTCGCCGAGTCAAAATAGTTGAACTTGCTGGAAAAGTGCAAGCGTTAAATGAACTATTCAGTGGAGTAGTAATCAAAGGATCAAAGCACTGTCGTTGCCATGGTAACCACACATTCTGTTACAGTTCTCCATTCCCTTCCTATGGGGAAAAAATTGTCAAAGAAGCTTAATATTTTGAAAATTATAAAGCTTAGAATTATGAAAAGCAATAGCAGAGATGAACTGAATAAGATAAAACAATGTGAAGTTTGAATGGTTTGAACCGGACAAAAAATATAGGATCAGTTAAACAACAGCAAACATACGGAAGTGGAAGAAGAAGAATGTTAAAAATTGAAGACAACAATAGTGGGATTGCTGCATGACTCAGCAATCCCACTAGTTATCAACAATAAAGAAAAAATATTAACAGAATATTGACAAAATAATAAAAAGAGCATAATCAGCGACAACATAAACAACAATGAACAGAATTCTCGACACAATGAAAAAATATTGTTAAGAAATGACAAAATTAGGAAAAAAATGAGCAAAATGACCAAAATTAGAAACAAAATGAACCAAACTTCTCAACAAAATAGAAACATACGAACAAACAATAGACAAAATTATCCACAAACGCCACCAAAATTGTTTACAGAAAATTGACAAAATCACCAAGAAAATAACTAACAGTGAACAAAATCCTCAGCAAAATTAGAACATATTTAAAATAAAATGGACCAAATTGCTGAAAATGCACCACAACTTTGAAAAAATGTCATTATTCATGGGAAGGAAAAATGAGCTACATAAGTAACCAAATTATCCACAAAAATAAAAGGTGAACAGAAGAATCGAGGAAGTGAACAAATAAAGCCACAAAGTCATTTTTCTTTTTCGTTTTTTATGTGTACACAGGACAGTGTGCAGTGACTGAATATTTCTGAGAAATAAAAATATCGCAGCATCAGATTTAGCATGAAGCTAATTTCCATCTGTAGCCTGCACATAAGTGAAGACGTTCATAAAATCAAATTGAGAACATCGACAAAATGGAAAAATGGGAACAATAAGGGAACAAAATAATCAAGAAAATAAAAAATTAAAGCTGGGAAATGATCACAATGTACAAACCAAAATTAAGCAACACAATATAGAAGAGTGAACACAACAATTCATGAAAATCAACAAAATAAACAGCAAAACTGGCTAAAATGCTATGATTTAGCACATGTTGTTCTCCTTT
>JAQQAE010021100.1:0-10538 GCA_029823295.1 Pseudamia nigra | reverse complement strand
TTTTCCTCCCCCCTGTCGCCTTTGGCTTGCTCTCGGTGGTTCTGTTGGGTTTACTCTCTGTATAGTCATGAGGTTTACGGCCTCGAATTGTGAAGCGCCTAGAGATAATCGGCGATTATGATTGGCGTTATAAAAATAAAGATTGAATTGAATTGAATTGAGAAGTACCTTCAAAAAGACTCAATATATGTAGGTTTACCTGAGCACCCCCTCATTGAATATAAAACAATACCAAATTAAAATTATTCAGTCAGTTATTCAAGCATGAATCATAAGGCTCAAATATAATAATAAACATTTCAGTAACAGCCATATGTGACAAACTCAGTTGGTGTTGTCATGTAACATACATGAAATAAAAATGCAACCACTGAGAAATATTTTCAAGAAACTCAAATCATGTGGCTTTAGCTGAGAATCCTCACTCTCTGAATCTATGACAATCAACACCGCACTATGGATTGTTGTGGTTATCTCATCAATAGGTAAATTTAAAAAACACTGTGCTTCGAAGAAAATTAAGCAGCACTCACTTCAACCTTAGTTGTAACATTGACATCATAAAAATGAGGAGGGATTAATGGCAGAACTTAGCATGTATTTTAGTCCTGACAAGAGTCTCAAAGTCTGGAGCTATAAAAGTGTTGTTCCCTCTCCCCTGCACAGACACATCAGAATCAGAATCAGAATTCCTTTTATTGTCATTGCACCAGGAAAGCACAACGAAATTTAAAGCACAACAAAATTTAAATTTAAACCAGTTAAAAGCATTAAAAAACATTTAATGCGTTTAACTGGTCAAACACATCACCAAAGTAAGCAACATATGTGAACTGTTACCAAACAGGTCTGCATGAGGTGAATTGGTCTGGGCAAGAATGGCTGCAATTTCAGCTCATAGGTCATAAAAACCGGAGAGTACGTACTAGTACCTTTCCCCTCAAAAGCCAGTCCTCTGCAATGGTGTGGAGCTTCTTTAACTTTGCAATACAATGTGCCACCTGGTAAAATGCACAGAGTGCCTGTTCTTGCTTTAAGCACAAAGAAGTAAAACACTTTTGTGTTGCTCTCAGGTCCTGAAGTACTCAGCACATTTATCTTTGAGTGATTGGTGCTTTGCTTCCAAATTCCACTTCAGATTTGATGCCGTCATGCTTTCATGTGCCGTCACCTCGCTGTACAAATCACACAGGTTTTTGTCCTCCTTTGTCCTCAATATAAGAAAATCCATGTCTCATATAATCTTCGTTGTACCTGTTTCCACATGC
This sequence comes from Pseudamia nigra, assembly GCA_029823295.1. NCBI lineage: Eukaryota > Metazoa > Chordata > Actinopteri > Kurtiformes > Apogonidae > Pseudamia > Pseudamia nigra. The sequence goes on along the minus strand of JAQQAE010021100.1, from coordinate 9,270 downwards.
TCAATTAGTATATGTAAACAAACTTTTTGGGTCTTCTTCTATGGTGTGAAATCTCAGGTGTCCAGTGGCATTACAGGGCATTATCACCACCTGCTGAACTCACTGAAAGGGCGTCCCTGTCCCACTTTTGGGTGGGGAACCACAAGTTGAGAATCACTGCTCTAAAGCACATTAAGAAGACACAAATGAACTCTTGACAAGGCACAATCGTGAAGTGAAATTCATTCCATGCTAAAGACATGTTATGAGTAGCTTAACACCTATTTTCTCCATGATTTCATACATGTTCTTTCACAGTTGCAATGTCTTTAGTAATGTACAATATTGCAAATAATAAAACTGAAGAAAAATCACTGAAATGGTAGTGTACATATAAACTTCTGGTTTTGCTGTCAGTTCAGTTCTTTTGTATTAATGTGTAGCAGTCATTGCCAGCCTGCAGGCTGCACATGTTGTGGCAGATGGTGGAGGGTATGCAGGACTATGCACCTTTCACCTTGACTTAAAGGGTAAAAAAATCTCTGGGTTTTTCTTGTGCCAGGGATTAAGACACGGCAGGCAATAGACTTCTGCAGTTTTCAGCAGTAAAGTAGGACAAAAGTCTGCAAGATTCAGTGGAGTGGAGTCTTGCAGAATTTCAATTTAATATATTGACTCTTTCCAGAAAGTCTGAAAATTATGGACAAACTTCTTTGCTCTCTCTCTCTCTCTCTCTCTCTCTCTCACTGATATTTGTCATTTTCTTCAGCACCTTTTTTATACATTGTTACGTCAGAGCAAAAGTGTTGTTAAAAGAAGTAAAGAAATAAGAAGTAAGTAGGATTAAAGTCTAGCCTTGGGCCCCTCAAACTAGAAAGAAAGGTAACATGTAAGAAAGCTGTAATTAGTCTAAGAAAAGCAAGTTGTTTAAAAGATTTATACTTTAAAATTGAGAATTTGGGTAAAAATTGTAGTGTCTAGGTGTAAGAGGCAGACTGAAGAGTACTCACAAAACCTGAATGCTATAATTGTACTTAAAGGTTCATCGTGACTTAAATCACTTATTTTCCATTATGTTCTTTTTACTAATTGACATAACTTAATAGAAATCTGTTTTCACATTGACATTTGAGTGTTGTGTCAAAAAATCCAGATTATATTGATGATGATTCAATTGAAAATGCAACAAAAGATGGTGACTAATACCTTTACAGACAGTGTAAAATAAAAATGCTGTTCATCTGCAAACAATTATGTTTCTGTAGTTCCTTGGAGGTCAATATTACCTGGAATATCTTGCTAACACAAAATTGGGTGGACTTTCTTAAATGGGTTTGCTTTTCCACTGAAAACTATGCTTGGTAAGATAAAGTTCCTTCTCAGAAAAAACAAGACCTTTTTCAAAGAAGAAAGACTTATTACTAACCATATTGAAGTACTCTTTTTTTGCAGTGAATGTGCAGCTGTTACACACATACGAAAAGGGCTATCAAAACTTTGCTGAATTTTCTGTGGAGTTTTTTGCAGAAATTACTGGCAGAGGTTGTGTGTAGGCTGGGAAATTGAGATTGATCCATTAAGCCAATCATAAAATTGTTCTGTGGAAACTTGAAGCGGCACATAAACTGCAAATGACCATTAGGAAATGAAAGAAAGAAAGGGTGGTAATAATATCTTTGTTTGTTTCAGAATATGTTTGGGGAGAAACCTCCAATCCCGGAGTATAAAGTGGCCGCCATCCAGAAATCTCGCTTCATCCTGCTTCATTATGGGACGTTTAAGGCTGGCTGGGACTGGTTAATTCTCCTGGCGACCTTCTATGTGGCTGTCACGGTGCCCTATAACGTGTGCTTTACAGTGGTGGGAGGGCGAGACGAAGGGAGCAGCAGCAGCAGTGGCAGCAGCGGCGCCACCAGCGGTGGCAGCGGCAGCGCCCCACGAAGCCCACCCAGTGTCAGTGACATCCTCGTAGAGATCCTGTTTATTTTAGGTGAGAGAGTTAAACTGTTTGGAATTACCTGTTTACATTTCTACAATGATGTGGTTTAAATGTAGCTCTACAACCGCCAACAGGTCAAATATACCCAGGCATCATTTCTCATCCACAAAAATGTCCACTGTGCTTAATCATTAGCTCAGTGTGTTCTCTGGTTTTATTGTCTAAGTATCTTCAAGAACCCTATTTGCTTCACATGGATGTCTTTGTAAATTCATTTAAGAAAAGAGTAAAAATGAGTAGTAGAAAAATTATTTGGATCAGTGAGCATGTGCCAGTGCTGTGTAATGAGGCCGATGCAGAAATAACTTAAAGTTTAATAGCACCAAGTCCGTATCAATAGACCTACTGATACAGTCAATAGCCCTGTTAGTTCTACTACAACTAAAGTACAGATCCATATTATGGCAAGAATCATTTGGCTCCAAGAAGCCCTGACTCCCATAGAGTTACACAATACATCCAAAAAACAGAAATGAGTTTAGATCTGAGAAGGATTGTAGGTCGACACAAAAAAGGAAAGTTATGGTGTGAGAAGGATGGGGAAAATTTTGTTAAGAATCAACTTCTCATGAGAGAGGTAATAATTTTGATTGCAGCCATAAGACTGAAATATGTAGGGAAAAAAATAACGAGAACTAATGCAACAAAACTTGTAATTTAGTCATGGCTGTAGTGTTAGAGCAGCTTAACTCGTATTCATGTTTTATTATTTTCATATCATCATAATTTTCTTATTCTTATATAACAGGACTTAGAACTCAGGCTGTTCTTGAATTAATGTTGGTGTAAATCACAATAAATCAAAAGGAAGAAAATTTAAAAATCACAAAATTAGACGATAAAATGTTTAATTTTTTCACATATTTAAGACCATTATTATTTTAGCCAATAGATTTGGGTCTTATGTTTATTTTGCAATTCTCATGTCTTTTTCAATTATTGTCATCATTTTATGTCTCTTTATGTGATGTCCTTTTTATCTCGTTGCTTTTTTATGTTGGTTTTGTCTTTTTTTATTATGTCCTTTGCTTCTACAGTTTTCATTATTTTTAATTTATTTAAAACCATAAATAAGTTTCCTGTTTCTTTAATTTTCAGTCAACACCAAAATCAACCTTTAAACTTGAATCAAATGATAATTTGATGTTGATAATGATCGGAATCAAATGAAAACATTTACAGTTCATTGTGTGAGCTGTTTGAGCCATGTTGCCTTTTATTCAGCACCGATGCCAAGTCAGAGGTCACTCGGGTTGAGTAATGCTGAATTTGTCAAAAAAATTAGTTCAATTCTGCATGAACTAAAACAACACAGTGGGAGACTTTCCTCATTTACCATTACTGAAGTTTTGCAGAAGTTTGTAATGATGCTCACACAGCTGTTAAGGGATATGAGCCTTTTCACAATAGACCATTAAATCTCATTCCTAACTCATTTCCTTAGGAAAAAAACAGGCCACTTTGTCCCCAGTTTTGTCCATTTAACTGTAGGAAACTGGTATGAGTGCAGTTCAACGGATAATTTGCCTTAATGGAAAAGAGTGGATCCACATGCTGCATCAATAACCTTCTGCAATGAAATTATACAAACCACCCACAGTTAAATGGCCAAACACTGTCAGTCAATATCCCATTTGTTACAACTAATAGCCCGACCTGTTTATCAATATTTTTGCTCAAATCACAATATTAGATTGAAATGTTACATCAGGATTTGGTCCTTTAAATTTAAAAGGTTGCTTTGATTAACTATATACAAAGTCTGCTGAATCCATGTTAGATTATCTGTTGTGAAAAGTCGCATTTACTCTACCAGTCAAAAATATGGCCACACCTTCTTCCTCTGTGCTAATTCTTTACTTTATTTTTTTCAACATTGTGCATTAATACTTAAGACATCCACACTGAAAGTACATGCATGGAATCATGTAGTAAACAAAAAGTTTTAAACAACCTAGAACATGTACGTACTATATTTTAGATTATCCAAAGTAGCCACATTCAACTTAGATGACAGCGTTGAATGCTCATGTCATTCTCTCATCAGATTCACAAGGTACCTGAACAGTTTTTCAATCAGACCTGAGTTAATTTATGCCATTTCTTGCTTCCTTAATGTTCCTTAGACCGTCAGTTGTCATGTGTAGAGGTACAGAGGATACAGAGTGAATTACTCTAGTAGTACTACTTCAACAACTGCACAAATCCGTATTATGGCAAGAAAACACAGTTCATCAATGCTTTGAAGAAAAAAGGTCAGCCAATCAAAAAAATTTCAAGAACTTTCAGTGTGTCCACAAATACTGCTGCCAAAACCATCAAACACACATAATGAAGCTGGCTTTCAGGATCTTCCCATGACATAAGACCAAGAGCTACCTCTGCTGCAGAAGATAAGTTTAGCCCCAGAAACCACCAATTTACAGCACATCCTGTGTTTTTTTGGACTGACAGACCTACTTTTCTTAAAGTAATAGACTCTCTTTTCTCTTTACTTATCTGAATGTTTCTTGCCATAATATGGTTTGTGCAGTAGTTGTGGTTGTAGCACTAACAGAGCTATTGACTTTGTACCCACCCATCCTCTGCACAAGATAACTGACAATTTAAAGCACATTAAGAAGACAAATGGCACAAAGGAACTCACCTGTAATTTTAAAACCATTCCTGGTGACGACCTTGTCAATCTCTTGAGACAATGTCGTGAGTGTGCAAAGCTGTCATCAAAGCTAAATGTGGCCAAAATACTGTATGTTCTTGGTTGTTTAAGACATTTTTGTTTACTACAGAATCCCATGCATGATTTTTCACAATTTAAATGGCTTTAGCGTTAGCGGACAATGTTGAAATCTGGGAAAACCAATGAAGGAGAAGGTGTGTCCAAAATATTTGACTGGTAATTTAAAGCAGCTGTTTAGGAAATCAAAGCTAAATCCAATTTCCACTTATGCCTCAGATTTCTTTTGAGTGCACCAGCACTGAGATGTTTAATACTTTAACAAACCAAGAAAACTAAACATCCAAAAAAAAAAAAAAAAACAAGCAGTCAGTATTAAATAGCTCTTCATTTCTCAAGGTTATATAATACTGCAGAAACTAAGTCTCAACAGTCTCTTCCCAAGGCAGATAATATGTTTAGTAATATGTTTAGGAAACAAACGATGATTTCAAAGATTATTTTTATTAATGTCCATAAAAGATTACAAGCAGACTCATAATTAAAATTTGTATTGTTTGTTCCTGCCTAAGAGTCCCTGAAAAGTGATTCTTTGTTTTATCGCTTTATCAACTAATTAAATCTTAGACAGAGTTTTTGGTTGTTTGGTTTGTTTTTGTCACTTTAGAGGTAAAGTATATAACTTTCCTGTTGTTCTGTTAACAGTGGTGTACAAACTCACCTCTTCTCTGCTCACAGACAAGGTGAGACTTGATGGTGAAGAGATCATTAGAACACATTATGGGAGAGAATCATGATGCACAGAAAAAATATGTAAAATAGACAAACAGATGGCAGTATTCTGACCCTAGACTGGCCCTAACCCTGAAACACCAGAACAGCTGATCAGACTTAGATGAAACATGTTCAGGTTGAGTTCAGCCTGTACCTGCTGGTGAAAGAAATATGCCATTATAAGTGGACTGAAGAGATGATGATTCACCATAGCAACAGGTAAATAAAAGGCACCAGCCATGATAGATAGATTGAGATGGTTCAAATATTCCCATCATCCTGATGACGTAAATATTCCTGGACAGAGTCGATGGAACTGAACTTTCCCTCTGTCTAACTCTGATTCTTTGATCAGAATGTAAACAGGAAGGGTTTTGTTTTATTATTTTATTGAAACAGATGCATTGCATTTATTGCATTTATTGTAAGCTTCAGTGTAACTTTCCTGAAAGCCTGACATTCTCAAAAAAGAATGAAAATGGATGTTTTTTATTTGGTGCTGAGTGGAAATCAGTGCATTGTGTGAGCACGAGGACAGACATTCCCCTTCAAAGAATCACTACGGGGCAGAGAAGCACTGCAAAGGCTTTATCATCCACCCAATTTTTATAATGATACACTATCATTCAGTTACTACTTACACTGAATGCAACAGGCTCGGCATCACTCAGAATCTGAGGCACAGTATCTATTAGGAAATCAGTGGAGTGTCTGTCTGATTGAAAGCAGTGACTGCAGAATGGATATACTGTACTGTATGTCTCTATGCACAGGACATACTGGCCATCACACACTATTGGATTTCTGCTGCTTAAAAGAGAATGTGTCCCTCTGCTAATCTACCCGTATCACAGATGTATGCATGTTTTGGAAACACCTTAACTTCATCTGTATGCATGAATTGGCCAAATCAGACAGCTCATTGACGAGAGGAGGAGTCCAAAGAAAACTTGCCAACAACTAAGCTAGCTTCACAGACTAAGTTCCCACACTCCACACTCCTTTTCTCTGAATAATGCTCTATCATGCAGGTACCTTTAAATACCTTTTCTAGATTTTTTTAGTATAGGTCTCTCTTGTGGTACGTAGCTAGAGCTCAGTAGAGTACAGAAGCCATTACCAAAATATCTAGAAAACATTATCCACTCCATCCACTTGCTAAGCTCCAGAATAAAATCACCAACCTTTCAGTTCATGAACCACCTACGCTATCTATTATTGAGCCATAGCGATCACAGGAGCCACCACAGCAGACCTTTAGGAAAAAAATTACCCTTAGAAACAATCTTTAACCCATTTGCTCCAACAACAATTATGCAAATACTAAAGAGATGTGTATTTTATCCTACTTACGGTACATACAATATGGACGGCATATATCGTTAATATTTACCATTTATCTCTGGACCACCATGTCACCATGCTGCCAAGAGTCAAGCATATATTGTATGTATGTAGCAGCACACACACTTTTGTTTCAGGTGAAAGTCTATGTGACGAAAGTCACATACGTAGATGGAGCACCAGGCTTGAATCCTCTTACGGTGACTTCAGAAGCTGATGTCCTCTCTGGATTTGATGCCTTGCCCATTTCCTCCAAATCCTCTGGATTCAGTGATATCCAGTGACAACGACGTTTTAAGCTGATATGACCAAAATGTTAAAAAAAATATCTCAAGTATCCGGTGTAGGGTTTTCCTTTTGCAGCTGTAGCTAGTCATGAACTTGTCCGTGTTGTTCACCCCTGCTTTTGTGGCATTATCACTCAAGGTGTTTTCTGGTTTTTGATGCTCCTGGACACCAGGGGTGTGTCGGCTGTGAATGCAAACTTTCCCCCACCCTCACGTCTCAGACACAGGCACACATTAACAGCAGGCCCAGGTGGGAGGAGGACAGAGTGAAGATACACAACACTAACAATAGCCATACTTTTATTACCCATGGGTACTCAAACACATATGATATATAAGTGTGTAGGGGGTGTACAATGTGCAGTCCCTGAAAATGTGTTTTTACTGAAAATAAGCAAAGACCATTGATTCTGAGGTTGAAAACATAATTGATCAAATCATTTTTTCTTTTATCCACACAAGGGTTATTATTTGTTCAGTTTTGTGGACCATTTTCAGCGTTTATTATTTTTACTTAATTTTCCCAACTCCTTTCCTTTTTTATTTAAATCATTTGCATTTTTGTCATTGTTCTTGATTAATTTGTTTATTTTTGTTCATTTATTATTTTGTTTGTTAAATTTTTTCTCAAATTGTGTTTTTTTTATTATTATGTTCTCATTTGTTTTGTAGTGGTTATTTGGTCCATTTTTCGGAGATTGTTGTGTTCTTCTTGTTGATTTATTGCTTATGGTCTTATTTTTAAGTTCAGTGCTTATTCTCATACATCTTACTGTCTTTTACATTTATACAGCAAAATCATCTAGGTCTGGGTTTTATAAGAGCCCAAACCTCTTCAAACATTTGAAAACTGCTACTTAGCATCGTCACTGAGCCTCTTTTATCATGTTGTCATGTTGGTAGCTCCTTCATTGCTGCTGTTATTGTTGTTGCGGTTGTTGTCTTCTGCAGACATTGTGCTGAACTTTCGAACCACATTTGTGAGCACATCGGGTCAGGTAGTGTATGACGCCCGCTCCATCTGTGTTCACTACGCCACCACCTGGCTCTTTGTGGACCTCATTGCTGCCCTTCCCTTTGACCTGCTGTACGCTTTCAACGTCAGCGTGGTGAGTCACTCCTGTGTGTTTGTGTTTTTGTGTGTTAACATTTGTGCATATGCATTGACAAAGGTGGAAAACATTTGTGACAGACTGGCCAAATGGGTGACTAATCAGGCTGCTCACTTTACCTCTTACCAGGGAGGAAAAACATAATTTAGTCATTTTCCACACCAATACATCAGAGGCAGTGAGCCAAGGTCTGAGACAGGAAACAATAACTGATATGTCACAGGCTCCCCTGTGGATTTGTTAGATCAACATTCTATCTGGTCTCCTTCTCATCAAGTGGCACAGAGGAAAATAAGCCTGAGCTGAGGGTCTCATTTTCATTTTTCTAGTCTGAAATCTGAACTGAGGTCTAAATGACTTAATTACAAAATAAGTATTAAGACAAATCAAACTGTAATTCAATTTGCAGACTCTTTTTGATTTCCTACCAAAAATATCAGCTCTCTCAACTACACTAAAAAATATGTAAAAACATGAATAGAGGTCTATTTGTCCCTTTGTATTTTGGCCCAGGCAAGGGAAATGGGGCACTTTTGTTTTATGATTCACTTCACCCTAATATCACTTGTAGGCATTTTTCAAAATTGTCTGTAAGCTCTGGTTTGTTTTCTATGTCAGTACCTGTTTACTGATACAGTGTGGTTAATGTCCACCACCACAGTAGAAACAGGACACTTTATGTTTGATTTGATGTAAGAGACCAACTTGCATCAAATTCTCATATTACAACTACATTCCAGCTAAATTACAACATGAAAATTGTCATTTAAAAAAATATTAGGTGTATTTCCTTCCATCCACTTATTTATTCACATTTTCAATTTGTGGCTCTGTTAAAGTATAATATGTATACAATTTTGCTGTATTTTAAAATTAGTTGGTAAAGAGTTCCACAGTTTTACTCCTTTAACAGAGAAGGCTGATTGTCCAAATGAGATTTTGTCACTTGAGTTCAGAATCAGTAATTGGATTTTGATGATGGTTAATTATTATTATTATTATTATTATTATTATTATTATTATTGCAAAACCACTCACCTACATCTGCAACTTGTCTTTTCAATCTGGTACATTCCCAGATAAAATGAAAATAGCTAA
>JAQQAE010021099.1:0-10538 GCA_029823295.1 Pseudamia nigra | reverse complement strand
GTAATTTTGGGGGGATTTTGTGCACCATTTTTTTGATTTAGTGATCGCTGGACATTCATTTTCTGAAGAATTACTTTGGGAAGATGCTCATTTTTTTGTTGAATTTTTATGAATTTTTTGGTCCACTTGTGTTGATTTTGTGTATTCTTTTCTTATTTAATGCTTATTTTGTTCATTTTGAATTAACATCAGCATACACTTTCACATATTTTCTTTACATTTAATTGAATTGTAAAATATAATAATACATTCTGGATAACAACATTAAATAAATACCTTAAAATGTTTATTTGTAATTTGCTTCATGTGAAGGTTTTTAAATCTTCTGGTTGTTTGTAAAGATGTTTTTTTTCTGTTTGTGTCAGACGGTGAAGCCTCTTCTCGAGCTGCTCCTCTGCTCCAGACACCTGGGGCTGCAGACGCTGTGTGTACATGTACACAGTGACATGTGCACACTGTTACCCACGCCACTGATCAAACACACATAAACACATCTGATGTAACTTTTCAAGATGACCAAACTTTATTGCACACAAGCACCAGTCCAGCTACCAAAAGCCCCCCATATATCAGAGAGGAGTAATTCTCGATATATGGTTTGATTTCAGCCACCTGTGGAGTTTCCACATTCACTTCACAGGCTGCACTCGGGTTTATGTCCATGTAACCCAGGACAGCTCAATCCTCTGGCTCTGAGCCCAGGTACACCCTATAGCTGCAGCTAATGAACCACAGCATTGGTACCAAACAGGGCAGCGGGGAATAAGGAGTGTATGGCACCGCTTTCTGACCCAGTGAGAGAAATCCTGCAGGGCCAGTATACTGTACTGTATATGCTCCGTCACACACTCACCCACAGCCATCAGTCACCCGAACCAGACCCGTCCCACAGTTACACCCCCCCCCCCTCTGTTCAGGAAGGACCTTGGAGTCCTTTATAGAAACATGCAGGCTGAACTAAAACACACACACTCATCCCTGTAGGATTCTGCTGTGGAATTACTGACCATAAATCACACCTGTAAAAGCTGATTTGTCCTTTTTTTCAAAGCTAGTGTTTACAGCCAGTGCTTTGCTACAGGAAAACGTGAATTAATTTGCACAGAAACAGTCAAAGCGCAGCTGACAAGACAAAGAGTACAAACTTGGCTGAAGAGGATGATGACATTATTGTTCTTGGTTTGAAGAGCCATGGGAGAAAGAATGAATGACAGACAAAACCCAAATGCAAATGTCAGATATGCACACATCTGACATTTGCATATCTGACATTTGCATTTGGGTTTGACAGCAAATATATTAGGGCTGTCAAAATTAACGCTTCAATCCAGCATGAATGCATGATTAATTAGATTAAAATTTTAACGCAATTAATGCCTTAATGAGTTAATGCGATTAACACACACTAACTCATATATCAAGGAAAAAGGGATGAAATCTTATGCTACATTTGACCCACATCACTGTCAGCTTCTTTAGTATTTACTGCTTCAAACTCAACTTAAATGTAAAAGTATGAGACTTTACACATTTTGAAACAAATTACATTAGTTACTGATGAAAACAATGAACCAAGTGTTAAAAAAGCAAAGACATCGTCAGCAGAACATTACAGAGGTTCTGTTAAGTTCTACAAAGCAGGTGGAATTTCCTTTAGTTACACAAGTTTAAATTAGAAAAAAAATGTACATTTTAATGTAAAATAAGTAATTTTAGTCGAGTGTCTATATCAGCTTCTATCATGAGTGTTTTTGTTCCCACAAAAGGAAAAACAAATGGGTATTAATTGTGATTAATCAAAATTAATCCACAGTGACCCTGTGATTAATCAGATTAAAAATTTTACTCGTTTGACAGCCCTAAAATATATATACATCAGCAGTCAAAAGTCTGAACACACCCTCTCCTTCGGCATTTTTATTATTTTCTTCATTGTACGTTAATAGCGAAGACATCCAAACTGTGAGAGAACACGTATGGAATTATGTTGAAAAGACAAAGCCTTAAAAAACTCAAAACATGTTTTATATTTGTTTAAAATAGCCACATGTACCTTTGATGACAGCTTTGCATTCTCTCATCAGATCAAGAGTTAATTTGTGCCATTTTTTGCTTTCTTAATGTGCCTTAGACTAGTCGTTCCACTTTTTCTGGGACACATTTTTAGAAATGACAAAATGTCCTGACTCAAACCACAAATTTACAAATCATAAGGAGGACTGAATATGTGCATAGATTCATATTCTTGACCGTTTTAACTACTATTTTGTAATATTACAAGGCTTACACAGTGATCTAGAACAGATAAATGGCGCATTTTGAAGAGATGAAGGCCAAAGAATGTTTTATTTTTATCTTTGTGCTATTTAAGACATAAACACTGTAATACCAAACAACAAGCTCTCATTCATTCTCAAGAGTATTACAATCACAATAATCAGAACAAAACAAATGTTATCAAAAGCATAGTTCTTTTTTGACATGCCAATTTATTTTTCAAATTCTCCCATGACCCACCTGTGGGCCCTGACCTGGTGTCTGGAAATGGCTGCTTTAGACCGTCAGTCGTCTTGTGCGGAGGAAGGATACGTAGGTACAGAGTCACTAGCCCTATTTATGCTACTACAGCTACTGTACACATCCATCTTAAGCAAAGAGCAAAGACAAGCCATCATTAATTCAATCTGAAAAATGTCAAGAATATTAAATGTGCTCTTATGAGGACTGTCCCAGGAAAGAAGGCCAAGAGCTACCTCTGCTGCAGAGGATACGTTTATTACAATGACCAGCGTCAGAAACCGAGGACAGTCCAGGAAATGAGTTGCCTTCACTTCTTAAAGTAATAACGGACTGTCTTTTCTCTTTACTTACCTGAGGGTATCCATCCTTCCTCTGCACAAGACGACTGAGTGTAAAAATATAACATTTTAGGAAGCCTCTCAGAAAACTGAACTGTACAGTAAATATTTAAGCTTTTATTATTCCTAAAACTACAACAAAACAGTGTAATGCATTTGTTTTTTTATGTTATTATTCTATTAGACTTATATTTTGTGCCCTGGGGAACAAGTTAGTATTTCCTTAAGCAGCCTTTTTTGTGCTGTTGCGTTGTGGCTGAGGTGAATGTGGTTGCTGGGTGAAGACTGGTTGCTTAAAGTAAAAATAAATCAAGAGAAACGCAGCATCAGGAGCAATAAAACCGCCAAACAGAATAGTCCAAGTCTAAGAGTGCAACATATATGCACATTTTTATTTTGGATATGCTCTGTTCTCACATCTCACATCATTGCTTAGGAACTAATTATTTCACCCAAATAGATTTTCAATTGACCGTTATTCTATATTACCGTAGAATGTGAACTGATTCAAGATTATTTCTTGAATTCAGATTTTCTGAATTCACAGAGTTCACTTTCATTGTTAAGCAAGCATTTCATGTGTGATTTGCCAAATGTTTGTTCCATATTTGCAAAGTAGAAACCTCTCATGTCTCTACAAATGTAGAACTTTTACTGGTTTGTTACATTGGTCATGCATTTATCACCTGCGCCGTATGTACATGATGATAATATATTTCTTTATAGGTAGCATATATGGCTGCATCAATCTTCATCTGGGGGTATGTTGTTATTTATGACATATCTCTGTGGGAATGGAGCAGAGGAGTGAAAAGTGGAGGAATGTAACTGTGAGAGTGGACAGTGGAGCATAACATAGAGGGTGGGGGGACTGTGTCACAGCCCCTTCTGGGTAATTGGGTCCAGATGTGAGGAAGCATGGCCCCCTGCGCCAGCGAGGCGTCAGGGACGCATTAAGAGCTCAGCCCTGGGCTGATGGGAGCACAGCAAGAACTCACCTCCCCACCCCCACCCCCACCCACCTCCAACCTACCCCAAATCACAGACTAGTCTGAGCCCCATACTGTGCTAGTGACCAGTGGGCCTCCATCCTTCTCAACCCATGCTCATCATCTGCCAAAATAACCAAGCGCTTCAATCGTTGAACACTGAAACCCCCCATGTTTGTTTACCAGGGGATTATTCCACTCTGGACCTTGATTTCTCTGAGGACAATATAACATCTTTGTCATTCTCCCTCCAAGGTTTGTAACGTCTCTGTGACTATGGCGACAGCAATTCACAAGACCAGGTTATTTCACATCATTGTGTTGCTGCCATTGTTGTGAACTGACAGGTGAGGAAGATGTCAGCCAATTCAGTTTAACGACAGCTATTCAGCACAGCAGACAGTTTGCTCTGCACAATGCAGACAATACTTAACACACAAGCAGCAGTTTTCATTCCATGTTTGACAGACAGCTTCGTGCAGCCGGTGGTGCTCTAACATCTACAATAATCAAACTCATAACTCATCTGTACATGTGCTACATATACAACTGACTGACTAAAAATACAAGAATGAGTTACACTCAAAAACTCTTGCTGTGTAAGACAATGCTCCTAACTTCCTGTTATGAACATTTGTTTCATGGTTTGAAGCCAATCATGTCCTAATAGTGAATCTATACTTTCCTTATTTGTGGGAATTAAATAAAAATATGTAGAAATATGAGCATGAAAAAAGTAAATTCTGTTATGAACTGTGAGCGTTTGACGTTGAAAAAAGAGCTCTCAGATCAAGGAATGCTCTTACTGTGACACACCGGGTATGTTTACTGATAAAGCGTGGAAATCGATTAAAAGCAGAAAAGCGGCACTGGGTGATGGAGACGAACGGGTAACAGAGAGAATGGAAGGAACGAAAAATTTAGATAATAAGCTCTTCATCAGTGATGACACTAGCATGTTGATGGCATTTGCTGAGTTGCAGTCCGTCACCGTGACTAACAAGGAAAACCACTCATCATGCCAAACAGCATTTAAAGGCTTATGTGAAAAGACCCTTGAAGCACCTTTCAGCTTGGAATGCCTGTTGAACAAGATTATGCGGGTAAACAGAAAGCAGATGTGGTACACGCTCTTCGCTTTGCTGCATTTTCTGACATCCACTACCTGTGTGAACACCACGCTGAACTAATGTTGTTGTTGGCACACAAATAGGATATGGAGGTGAAATTTGCTCAGGCAACACTAATCTAAAGAGGCTGCCTGTCATCTCATGCCAGAGCTGAGATGAATAATTCACACTGCCGGGATACTGACGAAGTCAGTGTCATCAAACAGTAAGATGTCAAAGCAGTGGCAGTGGTTTTGAGTGTTGAAGTACTTCAAATTGGTTTGAGATCAGTCTTAACACTGCTTTTTAAAGGTCTTGATCTTGTCTTGGTTGATTTTACTTCAAGACAAGTCAAGACCAGTCATCTGTCGGGATATTTACTTGTTAATATCATCATGATTTAGAAAAAAAATTTAAAACCCTTTAAACAACTTTCTATTTTTGCCAATTCCTCATTTAGCTTTTCACAGGTTGCTCATTTTTCTCCCTGCTGCCCAAAGGAATTATGTCACCTCTTAAGCCACTTGGATCACCACTGTTTGGTTTCTGTAATGTCTTGTTGTGTAGAGCTGCAACATGAATCACTTAATCGAACAGTGGCCAATTATACTAGAGGTTGTTTGCTCACCCATGATTGCAAGGTACCCACTGAAAAAGATGAATGCCAAATGCAGAATGTTGAAACATTAACAGGTCTTTTTATTATAAGCAGAACTGTCTGTCACAGGGTTTGTCAACAAGTGGCCCACAGGTGGTCTGTGAAAGCATTGCAAGTGGTCCCTGGCCTTGTAGTTTCAATGTCTAACCAGCACCAGCTCATTTAATCATGCCCAGAAATCATACCAACAGGTATAGAAAAAACCTACTATTTTCCACACTATAAGGCGCACCGGATTATAAGGCGCACCCCCCAAAAATGTCATTTTGAATTTTGTTTTGTTTTTATAATCAGGTTCGCCTTATAGTGCGGAAAATACGGTAATCTCAGCACCCGTCCTCCTCCTGAACAGCAGTGGTCTTCAGGTTGCTTCCTCGTCACAATGGTGGTCCCTGGATCAAAATAGTTTGAAAACCACTGATCTACCAAAACCAGACAGGATGGAGATTCATTAGGAGTCAATATCCGTGGTAAGTTTCAAGTTGGTGCAGACACTTTAAAATACTGAGGTATGCCAACATGAACTTGGGATCAGGAAAGCAATATCTGGTTGTTGTAACAAAAGAAAAAAAATCATACAACACTGCTAATAATGCAATAATCCAGGCATCCGTGCAAAGTTTTTATGCACTTTTAAGACTCATATGCTTATTTATGACTTACATGATTGCTCAATGTCCTGTGTCTTTGTTTTTATTTTTTAAGTACATCATTTGAAGGTCACAACTAATTTCGTTGTATTCCTATGCAATGACAATAACAGCTTTCAGATTTCTGATTTTCAGCAAAAAGGCCAAATTCTCTGATTTTAGATTCTTGAATGTGAGTAGATTCTGGCTTCTTCCTCCCTATGTGCTGATGAACTGAATATCAAAGATAAAACATGTGAGGACATCATTTGGGCCTTTGACAAACACTTTTCACAATTTTTCAATGTTTCGTAGACCAAATTTGGTTAATCAACAGTGAAAACTAGAACTGCACATGAAGAGAGCCAAACTTGCGGTCCAATTTAGTGGCCCAAGATTGCTGGATGCCAAAACTGACTTAGGACTCTCATGACCCTGTGATTTTGATCTGTGTTCTCCAAAAACATAGCCACAGCTGCTAGTCCCAAGGTCAACCTGTACGACAAGTTTGGTGAATTTAGCTTGGATGGATGGATGGCACAGGTTGCCCTACCCAAACCTTAATTCCAACACTGTGGATAATAATCATCAGTCGCAGCTCTGTTGTTTGGGATGTAGTCTGATCTTGGTCTAGTCATGATTATGCCCTGCCTTGATCTCAGACCTTCAAAGCCTTAGTCTTGTCTCAGTTTCCACACTCTCTGGTCCTGGTCATAACTTGTCTTTGGTTTATGTGGTCTTGACTACAACACTCATAGGTACTTAAAGTGACTACCCCTCAATTCTCCAGAGAGTCAGGGAGAGGTTGAAGCCTATCCGAGCTGACTCAGGGCAAAGGTGGGATACACTTTGGACAGCTCATCACATGGCCGACATACAGAGACAAGCAACTGTTAACACTCACATTCATATCTGAGCAATTTAGAGCAACCTGTTAGCTTAATCTGTAGTGCATATTTTATAATGTAGGAGGAAACTGGAGGATCTGGGGAAAACCCACATAGACAAGGGGAGACAATCCAGAGAGAGATGTGGCATGGATACAGAAAGTCAATACAGTTGGGAGTCTTTCTTCTCTATTGTCTGAGGTAGTTTGTGGACGCCTCCATTTCAGAATGTGTCCAGAAAAAAACTCCTTCTGATAGTTTAAATTAAGGTTGTCATGTGGCTCTGTTTGGAACCACAGGACTCAGAGAATTAACCTTGTAAATCTCTGCTTCAATCGATTCAATTTTGGGAGGCTTGAATCCGAAATAACGTATTATGTCACAATGTCACAGACTGCCAAATCACTCTGTTAGTTGGGAAAATTTGTTGTGTTTAAAGGGACTTCAGGCTTTCAGTTGCAGAAGACATGTGAACAACTTTTGATTTTTTTTTTTTTGGTGACCTCAGGTGGCAAAACCAGAACAAAACCTCTAAAGTTCATTTCAGCATGCATGTCTGATGTCCTTGAATGCCTCCTGTCTCACATCCACACCTGACATTTGGACACGAATCACTGAACTCTTTGCCTCAGTTCAATTAGAAGGTGGAGTTCAACTCAGAACGGGGGTAAAGCTACACTTTAAAGCTCCAAATCCTGATTTCCAACAAATAATTTTCAAAGAACACAGCCGACACCTCTTAAAACAATACAAGAGCAGCGGCTGCCAGCAGGGGTCTAATTTCAGCCCACCATCGTTCCGTGACCTTGTTCCACGCCTGAACTCTATGAGGTGGTGTTGTCATACTGCTGGACATGGGCCCGGGGTGTGAGTGAGTTTAACTAAACAAAAACACTCCCACCCCAGGCTGAGGAGACATGCCCCTGTCAGCGCTCCATAAAAACAGCTCTGGTCTGCGTTAATGTGGATTTTACTGCACATGAGGAAAATTCCTTATCTTCTTCTGCAAAGCAGAAAGTGACGTGGACAGATTTAGACACTAGGTGGTAATCTTGTGTTGCATTTGGTTTTAGCTCGGCTCACACAGGAACATACCAGATTATACTGTATAATGTATGGTCATTTTGTTTTATTTATTTATTCATTTCTGTCAATTTTTTGATTATTTTGTTCACGTTTGTTCACTTTCTTGATAATTCTGTTAATTTTTGTACATGCAGATTCATTTATTGATTTCCTTGATTATTGTTATCTACATTGTCAATTTAGTTTATTTTGTTGATAATTTTGTTCAAGTTCATGGATGTTCTTGATTATTCTATTAATTTGCATTTATAATATGAATTTTGGGGATTAATTTGCTACTTTTGATGATTTTCCTGATAATTTTATTTTGCATTACTTTTTGTTGACTTTTTTGATAATTTTCCTTAATAATGTGTACAATTTTTGCTAATTTTCTTCAAGATGTTAAATTTTCTTTATTTTTCTGATTACTTTGGTCATTTTAAAAAATAATTAATACATTTTCTCATTTTTTTCCAGATTATTTTGGTAATGTCTTTGATTATTTCGTTGATTGTTTTAATTCTCAAGATTATTCTATTTTTTTGTTAATTTCCAAGCATTCTCTCTGAACTTTGTCTTAGTAATTCTAATTTTTTAATGCAATTTGTGGATTTTTGCCAGTTATTTTTACTTTAATTTTCGACCTTCATTCATTTTTTTTTCATTTTTCGGATAAATTTGTAAATTATTCTCTTAATTTTTGTATTATTTTGCTGATTTTATTTGTTACACTCTTTGTCTTAAAATTATTTATCTTTTTTCCTTAATTTTCTTGATTATTCTGTTAATTTTTGCTAGTTTAAAAAATGCAAAAATGCTGGAAAAAGATGAAATATGCCATAAAAGCAGCAGAGAGCCAAAAGCCACATAGTATACTATAAAAGCTGCATATAAAAGAAGCAGATAGACAAAATATTACATCAATCACAAAAAGTTAAGAACGTCATGAATACACCTAAAAATGAACTAAAAAGACAAAAAGGATCAGAAACTGATTGATGAAAAAAAAAAAAGGTGGTATAAAAGTCACCAATGATAAAAGAAATGGATGCAAAAAGAAGCAAAAAAGACAAACTTTTTCTAACCTTGAAAAAATTTGATTTACTTTGACACTGGCTTTAAGAGAGAATCAAAATTAATTGAATTAACAATATCTGAAATCTCATCGTTGAAGATACGTAAGAGAAATGTTTATCATCATTAAATATCATGATATAAAATATATACATGATGACAGTAATCAGTGTGTATTTCTGTCTCAGCTGTGGTCAGGGGGTCTGGACTGTGTTTCTTTTTAAAGGGTGGGCTGCCTCTGTGTTCTGCAGGGACATGAGGCCGGTCTGGGCTAATTCCTTCGATTAAAAGCAGGAGTCGGGTGGCCGTCGGATCCAGAGGCAGCATGAAGACAATGTAAACAGCAGCGTGATTGGAAACGTACCGAGCATGTGGCTTTGATCATCTCCAGGCCAAGTGTGGAGGAGCAGGACTCGGCATGTAGACCGAGCTGTCAGTCAAAGCCAGAGCCAGGCCTGAGGACTGATGAGAGGCCGATAAAGACGTTTAGTGGTTAAATGATCAGACCGACATATCAGGACACATGAAATTTATCCAAGTTCACAAGAAGAATCAAGTTCTTTACATGATTGTGTAAAACAGTGCTGAGCCAACCAGCAGGACAGTGTTTGGTTTTTGTAGAAGCTGCTATGAATGTACACTTGAATGTACTAAATGCAAACCAATTTTAAAAACAGTTAAAAAAAAAAACCCCATCAATATCAACAGAATGATTAAGACAAAAAAAAGGAGAAAAATCATCACAAACAAAACAAATTCATGAAGAAAATGATCTAAAAACAAACAAAACAATCAAGAACGAACAAAAATAAACAAAATATCCGCAGGGACAAAAAGTGGAAAAAAAATGTAACAAATGAATAAAAATAATAAAAGGAATGAACAAAATTTTGATGAAGAAAAAAAATACTGAAAAAAAATTAACTATATATTGAAAAATGAAGAAAAAAAACATCAAAAAGTGAATAAAATGAAGAAAATTAACAAAATAATAAAAAAGCAGGAATAAAAGAAAAAAAAATGCATGCTTTGAAATGAACAAAACAATCCACAAAATGAACAAAATAATCCACAAAATACCTTTAAAAATGAACAAACAATGCTAATATCCCAAATAACCAAAAATGAACAAAATATCCATAAAATAGACAAAAAGGAAGAAAAAGTGAGAATAAAATAATTTATGATGAATAGTAGAGAATGTGGAAAAAAACAAAGAAAATCAGCAGAAATGTAAAATATCTACAAAATGAACAAAAATGCTCA
>JAQQAE010021098.1:0-10538 GCA_029823295.1 Pseudamia nigra | reverse complement strand
AACAAAATTTTAAATGACATTTTTGGGGGGTGCGCCTTATAATCCGGTGCGCCTTATAGTGCGGAAAATACGGTACAAATAATTTCATTTCAATGAAAATTTCAGTAAAAGCTATGTGGATTTTAAAAGGGCAATAGCAGCTGGGATTGCCCTTTTAAACTCCACATAGCTTTTCGATTCAGAACATAGGTGTAAATTTCAGGGGGGACCCCCCCCTCCCCCATGGAACACTTTCCTTTAGATGATGCTGCAGCTTCTTTGTCTATAATAATCCTGATTCACAAAAGTAATGTCAGTTTTGTACATTGTTGAATATTTTGCAAATTCATGTTGATTTTTGAAAGATTTTGCAAATTCAAAATGAACAAAATAAGTTGAAATAAGTCAGTCTTCATTCTTACATAGGAAAGTGTGGAATACAGTAAAATGTTATATATGGATTCATTTAGTATATTTACTATGAATTTTCATTTTAGTGCATGTCGTTGCTTATTTCATTCATTTTCTTATTATTTTTTCAGTTCATTCACTTGTTTATTTAGCTAATTTTTGGTAATTTTCCATATTACTTTGTTAATTTTTGCTAATTGTCTTGATTATTTTGGTCATTTTTACTTGTTTTCTTGATTATTTTGATCATTTTTGTTCATTTTCTTGATTGTTTTAAGGTGCAACAGTGCTATAACGTTGTAGGACGAGGTTGATTGAATTCAGTGGCAGTCCACATTTTTAGGAGTTTAGGATTATACTGTACACAAAAGTGCTTTTATTTTATTAGTTTTCATCCATATTCGCTGGAACCCAAATGCACAAATTTTTGAAGCCGAGTCCCACCCAGAGTGAACAAATCTCAATATGACACCCTTGCGTTCATGTGTTTACAACCCATATGCATTTTTCTGGAATGATGACACCATAGCCCCACCTCTCCTTTAATCCACATGTGCTAACCCTGCCAACACCAACATCAATGGTGGATTACAGTGTTGTGTTTGTGCTACAGAAGCTACTGAGCTTGTTGTGCTTTTACAGCAAAAGTTTCTGCTCCTCTGTGACTACCATGAGCAAAAAGTGGACATGGAGAACTGCTTTTGACACCTGTTCTTAGTAGTTTGTTTACATCCCATGAGTTATACTCGAATGCTCCATGTCTTCTCTGTTTTGGTGGTTTTCTGTGGCAGAGTTACAGCAGTGTTTTCAGTGGTTTCATGTGGACGCACTCAGGTGGACTAATCCATTTCTTGGGACAATGCCATGTTTGCAGAAAACTTTTTAAAAATGAAAAAGAAATACATCATTTTTGTCTCCAAGTGGATAAGGTATGTGTCTGTGTTGTTTGCTGCTCTTTCTCTATACATCTTTTGTCTCTCCTCTGTCTAACTGACCAACCCCAACTAATTAGAGCAGATGGCAGAGTCGGACTGGGAACACTATGAAATCCCGGTGGGCCGGTCCCTCTGAGGGCCCACTGGGATTTTCTCTGAGGGAAAAATATGAACAGACCTAAGTCTTGCACTTAGTCTTTATCTAGTGAAAACTGCCTCTACTTAAATTTATGTCCGTTGAAAAATTATAAAAAATCATCGTAAAAAAATGCAGATAACATTTGCAGACTCCAGGTCAGGCTGTAAATATCGAAAGAACACATGCATGCAAAGCCCTTCTTGTCAGTAAGGTAAAATCTTTTTCTCCAAAACTGACTACCTAGAGTGAGGATATGGAGCCACTCCCTCAGTACATCGATGGGACACGGGTGGTAAAGTTTGGTTGTGGTTGGCGAGTCTGGGTAAAAAGGTCCAGGGCCTTTTCAAGTCCCAGACTGGCTTAAAAGCCTGGTTCAGCTTGAGGCTTTCTTTTGTGTTGCGAAGATCAGCCCCTCCTGCTCCTTGCCTTAGCCTTGCTCTTGATGGTTTTGTTGGGTTTGCTCTCTACAGTCTTTGAATGCCTCAGCTGTGATGTGTGAAGCACTTGGAGATAATCCTGCTTTATGATCAGTCCCACAATTGAATTTAACTGAAACTAGTAATGTCGACCCCTCCTTGAATTGGTCCTAGGTGACAGGTCAGAATAAGAGCAATTCAGAAGACCCTTATGACTATGCCTTCCTGTGGGCCCACCACCTGCAGGGAGGTTCATAAGTGTCCGGTGCTCTGTGGTTTGGGTGGCAGCCGAAGGGGCCTAGGTGGTCCAATCCACGGTTGCCCAAACTAGCTCCAACTGTGAAGAGGCCCTGGGGCAGACCCAGGACAGACAAGGACTATGTCTCTCAGCTGACCTGGGAAAGCCTGAGGGACCCCTCAGAGGAGCTGGAGCAGGTGGTTGGGGAAAGAGAAGTCTGGGCTTCTCTGCTGACGCTGCTGACGCTGCTGCCCCCACAGCCCCGACCAGGATCAGAAGAAAATGATGGACGGATGGATAGCGATGTCATTTCACAGTAAAAAAGCTTTAATTCTGGATATTACCCATTAAATTATGATTCATGCTAACTTTTCAACCAAAGGTGGACTTTTTTTCTAATCAGATAGAACTGTGCGAGAAATAAAAAGAAACAAACAGGACAACGCTCTCAGCAGTCAAAGGTCTGAATTTTGAGCAGCCTTTGTAATTATAATGCCACTATGAATAGGGAGTACCAGTGAATTTAGAATTAACTTATTAAAAGTGAAAAAATCCACAGGTTTTCCCTCTAGCAATATTTAGAGGGCAATTTATGGCAAAACCTTTCTGTCTTGTGCCTAATTCATATTCTGCTTCAGTAGATTCATTTAAAAGATGTGATGGAGAAGAGAAATTTGAACGTACAACTTGATTTGCATATACCTTTGATTAAAATTGAAAGTACTGTACAGAATATTAAATTAACCAAGAGACAAGCAAAGGATTTGAATCAGGAATGGGGATGTGAGTCTCACACCAAATAATGCCATACCCAGAGAGCTTTAAAGAAATGTAGTAATTTGTTTTCACCCCTGTGAGATTCTCCGGATACGGATCACAGTGCCAACAGCTTTACTTTATTCTTCAATCAATCTGTCTGAGAGAATTTGTCAACAAGAAAAATCAAAGTGCTCCCTTGTTGGTGGAGTCTGCACTATTATACGGTCTCATGAATTTGCAAACAGAAGTGACAATTCAAACCCCAATTCCACTGAAGTTGGGACACTGTGTGAAATGTAAATAGAAACAGAATACAGTGATTTGCAAATCCTTTTCAAACAAACTTTTCAGGCAAAATAAAATAACATTATTGCACCTTAGTGCTCCTTGTGGTTAGTCTTTGTGGGCATTTAACATAAATATCCTTCATAGCTCCTTTCAAGTGTTGAAGAAAAAAGTAGTAATGTATACATTTACGTACATACATACACATACATTGTCCATTGTACATTGATAGTCAAAACCAAAAGTAAAATCATATCACTTTGATAAAGACTGACAGTAATGCAATATAACCCTTATTAAGTCAGTGAGGAATCAGGGGGATGAATATTCATCATATTTATCAGCCTTATATTTAAGTGCCTTAAAGAAAATGTCAATCTTTCCATTACTTGTGTTTCCTGTACAATCTCTATTCAATCTTCAATAGTGGGGCATGTTTCACACAACTGTCATCTGGTCAATGGGTTTTCGCTACTTGCCAATGATCTCTGCAGTAGGTATTTATCTTTTTTATTAAGTCCAGATACAATACAATATGATGCAATAAACTTTATTTATGTATTTGTGAGAAATACATATGACTAGCTCATCAGTATGCATGAAAGATTTTTTCATTAAGATATCTTCATCCTTCTCAGTCTGCAGTCTCCATCACATGTCAAGTTGAACAGGCTCATGGTGGTGGGATTGAAGGATCTCCTGTAGATCTCCTTCAGTCCTGCAGCAAAGTGATGTTTGTCGTCCACTGCAGCTGCTCCTCTGTTGGAACAGAATGAGATGAAGAGGATGGTCTGGGTTGTTCATGATTTCCTCTAATTTCTTCTGTGTGCACCTGTTCACCACAGCCTCCAGTGAGTCTAGCCTCCCTTCAACCACTGATTCAGCCTTTTTAACCAGTTTGCTCAGGTGTTTTACATCCATCTGTCTGATACTGCCTTCCCCAGCAGACCACAGCATCAAAGAGTGCACTTGCCTCAGTAGGAAAAATAGGCAACTCTGACCCTTTCGAAACAGTGTATCTTTGTTCTGGGACCAGTCCATCCTGTGGTCAAGATGTACCAAGCTATTTGTATGTCGGTTCCTCAATGTTCACACTGCCAATATAAACTTGCTGAAGAGGGGTCTGGATTTTCTGAAGTCCAGAACCAACCATTTCTTTTGTCTTTGTGGTGTTCATCAGGAAGGAGTTTTTCTAACTCCAATCACAGAAGGTATTTGTCAGATGTCTGTACTGCCCACGCTTTTCGTTCTGGATGCATGCCATAATAACAGCGTCATCAGAGTATTTTTGGATGTGGCACGACAGTGTGAACAGTCCCCTATAGAGCTCCAGTGCTGCTCATTACCTTCCCCGCGTGACACGTGACCCTAGCCTGACCAACTGTGGTCTTCCTGCCCAGTAGTCTGTGATCCAAGAAACAAAGGAGGGGTCCACCCCCGTCCCCTTGAGCTTGTCTCTGAGTATGTGAGATTGTATTGTATTAAATACACTTGAGAAGTCAAAGAGCATAATTCTCACATAAGCATCATCAGCCCCCTCCAGATTTGAGTAGGCACGGTGGAGCATGTAGAGGACAGCATCATCTACTCCAACATGCTCTTTGTATGCAAACTGGGGGGGGTCCAGTGCATGAATGACACGGGATCTCAGCAGTCGCAGAACCAGCCTCTACAAGGTCTTCACGATGTGGGATGTGAGGGCCACCGGTCTGTGATTGTTAAGCTCAGGTGGACACTTAACTTTGGGCACTGGGTTAATGCATAATGTTTTACACAGAGCCGGGACCCTCCCCACTCAGGTTGAAGATCTGGTGGAGTGGTTCACATGGTTTAGCAGCACAGTTGAGCAGCCTTGAACACACACCAGCTGCCTTCCCAAGTCTCCGTTTTCCCAGCTCCAACCTCACACCAGTTATAGTGACAGACAGTGAAGGGGGTCCAGGTGATGGAGGCTGATTAGTTGCTGTGGTGGAGATGCACATAGGTTCCCTAGAAAATTTATCACAAATTCAAGAACTACTGTAACTGTAAACCAGTTATTAGATTAATTTTAGTAAGAGGACATCTTTGGACAGTCCCAGAAAATAT
Organism: Pseudamia nigra; assembly: GCA_029823295.1. Lineage (NCBI taxonomy): Eukaryota > Metazoa > Chordata > Actinopteri > Kurtiformes > Apogonidae > Pseudamia > Pseudamia nigra. Next base: position 5,288 of record JAQQAE010021098.1, on the reverse strand, counting down.
GGAAGAGATCTCTGGATTTTATTACTGCACGTGGTCCAGCAACAACCCCGTTCAGAGATGCCAGTTTGTAACATGTTTTATTTGAGGAGATAAAAAAATGTATGTTCTTCTGTATAGATTCTCTTCCTGATTGTGAACTTGAGGTGTGACTGCGCATCTTACATATGTTCAACCAATCATCCTGTGTTAACTGTATGTTTTGCTCTTTCTCTCATATAAACTCAATATATAGAGTAGACACATTTTTTCCCTCCTGAAGAGCTCTATACAGTCTGGAAATTACTTTTCCTTTTATTTTGCCTTCATATGTGTTCACAAAAATTGTGATCAGGTCAGATTCTTTCCCTTCTATAATGCTTATATTTTGGTTAAAGTGATATCTTATTTGACGATACCTGAAAAAATCCCCTTTCTCTGGATTATACTGCATGTCTCAGAAAGCCTTTGGAAAGAATCCAAACCCTCTGTAGATGATATAGTGCAGTATGAAATCATTCCTTTCTCCTCCCACTTTTTGAATCTACCATCTAATTCTGCTGGAAGGAATTCTGAATCATGGGCCACTCAACGTAAGAGCCTTGCATTTCTCTCTAATACATTGAGCATTTTGCATCCAATTTTTAGAGGTATTGACATCCACTTATTAAATGTCAAACCATTTCCATTTAAATTGAAACTGTTGTTGAATGTACTTCAGTGGCTCATAGTGTAAAGGACGTGTTTGTTTCTCATGTATGTAGGTTTAGTTTATAATTAGAGATCAGGCCAAATTTCTCCAGTAGTGATATCAGTTTAGGTAGGCTTGTATTAGGGTTGGAAATTGTCAACAAAATGTATCTCTATAGAGACATAATCCATGTTCTGTATCCCTAATTGTTATACCAGATATGTCTCTCTCTTCTCTAACAGCCTGTGCTAATGGTTCAATATATAATGAAAAAAGCATAGGGCTACGGGGACACCCTTGTCAGCAGTCTCTTTCAAGATTTATTTGGTGGGGCAGACTACCATTTACTTTAATTACAGCAGGAGAATGATACAAAGTTTTCAGACGTTTAATTATCTGACCACCAAAGCCAAAATGGTCCAATACTACAGTATCCTGTATAGGTATTCCTAATGAACTAACTAAAAAGGCTTTTCAGCATCAAGACTTAAAACTACTGATTCTTCTGAAGAGTTTTGTACGTGGTCAATAAGACGGAAAGCCTTCCTAATGTTATCTGATATTTGTCTGTTTTTAAAACGCCTGTTTGGTCTGTATCTATTCAGTCTGGGATCATATTTTCTAGCTGTCATGCTAGTATTGATGCAAACAATCTATAGTCCATGTTTAATACTGATACAGATCTGTAAGACCCACAGTCAGTTCTGTCTTTACCTGGCTTACAGATCACTGAGATTACTGCCTGTCTCCAGGAAATGGGGGCTCCCCACCCGCCAGAACATAGTTAAAACATTACTTTGAAATTGCTGTTTTATTTCCTTAAAAACTTTGTACCATTCAGATGGATAACCATCTGCTCCTGGCTTGGGGTTTAAAGTATAATTTTGTATAGTATGTTTCAAATGACTGTTGGATATCTTATAATTAGTGATAAACTTTTTCAGTTTGTGGGTCCTTCACTTTATGTATGCATCTTTCTGCCTGCTGTTTATGTATTTTCCATGCTATTCAGTTTTTAGCTTTCAGTCCATTATCATAAAAGTTTTGTTTCATAAATTTGGCATTTCTCTAATTTCTCTTTATATAAAGTGTTTAGAGTTTATTTATATCTTGACTTTGATTTATTTAAGGTAATGTCCTTGTCATTTATTTGTTTTTCTTTTCTTTAACCTTTTTCTTTGGTGCTGACCATTGTATGATTACATTGATTACATTACGTCCCATAGTGCAGTAGGAAATACTGTTCCACTGTCAAAGCATGTATTCTTTAAATTCTGTTTCAATATATTCCTTAAATATAAGGTAATTTAAATAATGGGTATTAAGTTTGCATACCGTAATAAATAAAGTAAATTTCTTTTCCTTCGGGTGCAATTGCCTCCATATATCTATCATACCTAATTCTTTGTGTAACTTCTTAATGTATAAGGCTTCAGAAAATAGATTTTGTGTTTCATCTGAAGTGTCTAGGGAGGGCTGTAGCTGGGTATCCTGGTCATCGCAACATGTCAGCACTCTGTGGAAATCTTGCTAAAGAGCTTTTTTATTAACTGCTTATCCTTTCCTGGAGGCCTTTAAATATTAAAGTAATTTCTCTGTGGTCAATGAGACCTTAAACCATCACAAGACATCCTTTTTTATTTGATATTTGAGAAAGTTGGAAATTTATTCTGTTTGAGATTAAGATTTCCACACCTCTTGTATATTTTTCTTTTTATTTGAAGAGCAACATGTGTTTCTAAACGCATTTTCTTCAGTTTGGTATGTTCAGCATTAGAGAGAAAATGATCTGTTTTCTTTCTCTTTTTATCTTCGCTATAACTTTGTTTCTTTTTATGGGGTTATTAATTCAATTCAATTTTCAATTCAATTTTATTTGTATAGCACCAATCATAATCGACGATTACCTCTAGGAGTGTATTAAGCCCTTCCACATTAAGACTTAGTATTGTGTATTCCTGATGCATCATTCCAGTGTTCAGTAATGAGTGAACATGTACTTATTAAAGATTCTACATTCCCAGATGACCTGAACAAATACATTCAAACATGTCTGTCTGTGGAACAAAGAACATTTCAGGAAAGAAAATTTACACAAAGAGTATAATCATGACATTTGTGACCTCTATGGCTGTAACTAAGTAAGTAAACTATGAATAAGTGAGCTGTGGAGGGGTTTCTTACCAAGAGACCGGTGGCAGTGGTGAATTCCCAGCGTGACTTCAGGGAGGGACAGCTCCATTTTAATAAACTTTTCCACGAATTCTTGTAAGTTGCTTCCTTCCGCCTCCTCTCGGCTGCCATGAATGTGACTATTGTTCCACCTTGAATGTACCTCCAATCTTATCTTGAATGCTCTCCTGAAGCTCAAGTGTGTAGATAAGGTTCATGTACCTCCATGTACTGCTCCTCCACATCTATCACCCTCTGCTCTGCCACACAGTTCACCCTTCCAGGTCATCCAATTTTTTTAAAAATATGCCTGTATTTTCAGCCAGTTCTTTCTTCGTATCTGAATGGATTCCTTTAATCTCGGAAATGATATTATTAGCCATAGCAGAAGTCCCGGGCATGCACCTTTTATACCCCATCATGACACTCACCTGTGTCCAATGAACCTGTTCACCTCAACATTCCAAGTCTTTTGTTGCCCCTAAATATATTGTCTTTGTAGTGTATTCAATTGAATATAGGTTGAAAAGGATTTACAAATCATTGTATTCTGTTCATCATCATTGTCCCAATTTCTTTGGAATTGGGGTTTGCAGATTAATGATGTTAAAAAGTTGTGGCTTGAGCTATATCAAGAAATTCATGTATTCTTGTTTCTTTCTTCATGTAGTGTGAAAGACACCAAGGAGAAAGGTCACAGCAGGACTTCATGCTAAGCCAGGAGGTGATATGTTGGTTCAGCATCAGCAGTGCTATATGAGTGCAGCACTGAAAGGGAACAGATTTCAGATTTGCTTTTAGGGAGGAGAAAATAGTATTTCCTTTTAGCAATAACTGCATCATATAGTAACATAAGATGAGACAAAGCCTCTTATCTCTTGTTATTACACAGAAATGCAATTGCTTTTATTACAAATATTGCATTTTCTGGACTGGAAGCAATGCCTGATCTTTCAAGCAGCTTGTTTTTCTAACATGCGACTTCAGAGATATTACACTAATGGAAATGCTGACAATGGGAAGGACTTGGATCTGTCTCTTCTTTGGAATTGATTCTTAAAGAGGTAATAGTTTCATTTCAATCTCAGACTGGTACTTCAATGCCTCGTACATGACACATGGGGATTAAGATTTTGGAATGAGATATGAGATGTGATGTGAGAAAAAAAACCAGTCACAAGATTAATCTACTAACAACTTGCCACTAATGCTCAGTATCCTTTGTTGTGAAGCAGCTCATTCGCGTGTGGTGTATCAGAGTGATAAATGGACGCTACGGAGGTAAACCGCAGCTGCGAGCGGACGGAGTGGTACAGAATCTGAAATCTCTGAAATCTATTTAAGGAATGCAAAAGCATAAACTCTGTCTGGCAGCAAAAGGAATGGATCTTATTTTATGCATATTTTCAACAGTGATACAAGGATGTGGATTTTGTCTGAACAGTGGGAGGACAAAATAATTAGCAGTATGAGTAAAAATGAATAAAATAATCAAGAAAATCAATAAAAATGAACAAAATTTAAAAAAAAAAAATAAGTAGAAATACACAGAATAGTCAAGAAAACGAACAAAAATTAAGAAAATAATAAAGATGATGCACAAAAAATGAAAATAAACAAACTAACCAAGAGATCCAAAAATGAACCAAATTATCAGAAAAATTATGAAAAACAAACAAATTTGTCAACAAAAATGAGCAAAAATGAACAAAATAATGAAGAAAGTGAACATGAAAACAATAAAATAAACAAAATGAGGAAAATATGAAACAAAAAGTGTAAAAAATATAGCAAATAATCAAGAAAAATGAACAACAATAAAGAAAATAAGCAACAAAATGAACAAATGGGCATTTTATAAATACTGAGGAGGACACATTCCTCCAATCCCTCCCTCAAATTTACTACTATGCATAAAAGTATTCAGATGGTAATAAATTGTGGGGAAAAAATAAAAGCTCTGCATTTGAACTTCACTTCAGTAAAATTATGTAAACAGAATCACAAAAGTACAGTGTGAAGTAAAATGGGATGTTGTTTTTGGATTAATGAGTAGGTTGTGCTACCACTGTAGATTTGAGCTACCTTTAATCTAAATACAGTACACTGTATAACTGATATCAATGCATTGTATTCTATTATATCATCATGTGCATTTAGCTTCACAGTCCTGTGAGAATCGAGACCCATGCGAAAATATAAAACACACAAATGAAGATGACGCCAGAATCTCCACTGTACACGATGGAAAGTCTCACCATAAAACATGAACATAGTAAAGGTCAGATGTCAGTGGTTTGTTATTTATTGCTGGTTGATTCTAAAGAAAACTCTCAGGAATGGAAACAGAAATGGAAAAGGACATGTCATTTAGTTTAGTTTAGTTTAGTTTAGTTTATTCATTCATTTATCCCTTAGAGGGCAATTCGGATTGCAGTGAGCTCACACT
>JAQQAE010021097.1:0-10539 GCA_029823295.1 Pseudamia nigra | reverse complement strand
GTAGCAAAGCTGCTAGTCTTGATTTGCAATGAGTCTGATAAACAGCCTGTCCTGTCTGCCTGCTGCAACAGGCTGTAACAGTCACTATTGCACTATTAGCTTCACTCACATGTTAGATTTCCCTACTGAGATATCATTGTACACATTCATAAATAAAATGTAGGCTATCATTGTTTTTTTTTTTTTTTGAATAATGAGGGTTTTTTAGTTGTAACTTAGAAGTTTAGTTCAACAGATTCCAGTGTCTCAGTACATTCACACTGTTATTTCCACTCCTTATTGTCCTCTCATTAAAATCGCCACATCTTTTAAAATCAATTCTCGTTTCAGACTAGTCCCAAGTTGTCTGGCCAAAAAAAGGTCACCACCTGGATTTAACTAAGCAAATAGGTATGAGCCTCCCATTGGATAATTTCTGATTGGTGATTATGTTTCAGCTGCAACAAGTGATGTAAGGATAGTGACGAACCATCATCTTCAACGAAAAAATGTGGTTGGAAAAAAATCTTTAATGATCATGACCGGTAATCATTTAAATGTGTAGTGAAATCAAATTGTAAAAAAAAACCAACAGTAGAACTCAGGACTATGTTTAATAGTGAAGTAAAAGGCATTTCCACGCACACAATGCAAAGGCAGCTCAAGGGACATATTGGACAAAGTGACAGTACGTCACCCATTAGTTTCTGAAGGGCCGTTTTGAGGCCAATCGGGTTGTCACTTCCTGGCTGCCATTTTGGAGCCAAAAACAGAATTTAACCATATTTGGATGAATGGCACCGGGGCTAACTGAGCATTCAAGCCAGGGGGCTCATGGAAAGCTAATACTAGCTGCTAGTTTACTGATGCAGTAAAACGTCACCATGTAGTAGCAAACAAAGTCATATTATGGTGTTGTTAGCGTAAACACTTACCACAGCTGCAGTCGAGTGTATGTCATGTATAACTCAGAATCAGAATCAGCTTTATTGTCATTGTTAACGTTTCCATCAACAACGAAATTATTATTTCCTCCCACCAACACATATTGAATAAATAGAAGATACAAAAGTCCAAATCAGTCTGACTTCACTAGCATGTTGAGTTACCATAGCAACACATCAACAAAACCCCAGTATGACAGTGATTTGTTGGATTGTTTGCAGTAATATCTTAATAACGGAGCAAAAAGTTAAAGATGGACCGTCACACTACTTATTAGAGGGTCCAAATAAAACGTATGAGACCATAATGACTCATGACAAAGATTTATTTGCTGAGTATTTTCAGATAGAAGTCCAATGTATCGCTATAGGAAAAAGGCTTCTTGGAGCTGGATGATCGATTCCCCAGTTAAAGTTACTTCTGCATCAGGCTCCCTGAACAGCCCCGGTCGTTGCCCATGGCTCTAGACACATTTTCTCCCCTTCGCTTTAAAAATGCTTCTTTAGATTGTAAAGTTTGCCAATTCCTGGCCTAGACTTTGCAGTGGTTTTGAGACAGAGGTGTCTTCCACACTTTCACACGCTGTTACTTCCACTATGCTGTTATTCTGAAAAAAGAGCACTTTAATTTCTTGCATACAGTGTATGATGCACACTGTGAGTTATATTGCATCTTACTGGAGTTTCATATAATGTGCTGAAACTCCTGTAATATTCCGAATCTTATTTCTCCTTGTATAAAGTTTCGATGATTGCACACAAGATAGGAACTACATATAAAGAAGTTAATATCAAACTTAATGCAAAATAAAAATGAGAGGTTGTTTATGAGATTTCCCCTGTCACCCAAAGAACTGTTACCCTCAGGTGGTGTGTAAGCATTATGTAACACACAACATAGGGCAGTGTGGGATGGAGCTCGGAAAGACTCGAAACAAGAAAGAAAGCAGAGGTTTCCTCCAGAGACCTGCATGAGGAACAGAGAAAAGCTCTTCACAGTGCATTCAAAGAGGTTGTTTGAGTATCACATAATTGAAAGCAAAATGTGAAGCATAGAATGGAACTATTATTTTTGCACATAGAACAGTATTGTATGGGTAGATTATGGGACGAGCTTAATCCTTGTATTGTCCTCACCTATGGGAGTGTTAAAAGGTGGATATCGTTCTCTGCAGCCCTTTCTGCACCCTTCACCGGGCTACCCTGGGAGCCTGTCACACCCACTTTTTTAAGATTTTACATGGGTCAGTTGGTCCCAAATAGCACACGATGGCTAAGTACATTAATTGGATATATTTCACTGGAAAATATTTTCAAATACAGTGGAACCCCAGATTATGAGATTAATCCATTCCGGGATCAAACTCGTAAAGTGAAAAACTCATGAGCTGAGACTAGTTTCCCAGAAGAATACATGTAAAACCAGTGAATCCATCCCAAGACCCAAGAAAACATTCTTTTTTTTCCTTTTCTGATTTTAATTTACTGGTTTTGGCCTGTTTCGCACACTTTCATCATCATCACTTTCAGTAGGCAATTATCTTTTGCTTAAATAGTGATCCAATGTGATCCCAGTGATGAGTGACGCAAATGTCATGTCACTTGGTCTAATACATGACCAGTGTGCACTTTCTCAGGGTGTTTTTATTTTTTCATCTCACACACACACACACCTGAGGTGATATAAGGGGAGGTGACGTGGGTCATGGGGGTGAGTCCCAAGGAGCAGATGGCATTCGGACAGTGTCTTGGATCAGACTGCATCGGAAAGGATATTATTTCCTTGTTTTGCTTTTTTCTTCCAGTGGATGTATCTGGACTGAGCTGGGGGAGGAATCTGGAGTCGCGACCGGACGCTAAACGGGACATGTGCTGAGGGATTTGTCCTGCATGTCTGGGTTTTGTCCATGGCTGCGCGACCCATCTTCAGTTGAGTGGAGTTTGTAGTTTTGTTTTGAATTCATATTGTAAATATCAGTTAATTTTGACAGTTTCTGCGTTGATTTTGTTAATTTTGTCTCCAATGGTGTTTTTGGGTTGGGGAAAAGTTGAGTTTTCTTTTATTCTTTGGTGTAATATAATATTTAAAGATAGACCGCACAAATTCCTTTAGATGTGGACAGATCCGCCCGTGTCCTTTCACCTGCATTCAGATCATATTACAGGTTTTTTTCTTACCACTAGCATGTTTTTTAGGCCCCATCATGAAAAAACACAAAACAAAGCACTATTTCAGTTGAAAAAAGGCAAAAGAAAAAATGTACCTGCAACCCAAGTTTTTGCTCATCGGCCGGTACAAAATTTTGCCCGATGTCTTCCTCGTAACCTGAAAAATTTGTAAGCCAAAACACTTGTAACCCCAGGTTCCACTGTAAACAGTTCTACAGGTTTAAACATGTCCAAGTGGCAATGCTTTAGTAATTAGTTATTTTGTCAAAAAGTCAAGTTTGATTTTGTTTTCAGTGATGTTAACCTTGTTTACGAACAAATCCTCTCTGGTCATGTTAACTCAATTAACTCTACAAACATGCTAAATATCTGCTTAGGGCTAATTAGTATGGTTTGGAGAAGCAGTGACCTCTGTGGCCCTTGCTGAACCCTTTGAATTTACAACCCTCTGGGACCCTCAAGCCTAAAAATATACACTGACCAAAACTTCCAACAGTCCCAGGTTTAAGATATTTTGAGCAGGCTGAGCCAAATCCTGAATTTGAGTTATGACACACAGCTCATAAGGTTTGTTTTTGTTTTACTGTGTGGGTATGTTAGAATTATGGCATGTTAATGAAACTGAGTAGATCCAACCAAACAATCCTTCTAAAACTTGGTCAATGAATAGTCGAACCAGTGGTGATTTTTAGTTCTCATTTGCATTGTTTCAGTGTAACATTTGGCACAACTCAGTCAAACTCAGCGAGAACGAGGCATCGCGATGCTGACTGGTGGAATGACACAAAGACGTGTTGCCTGGGCCCTGGGTGTCCACGTGTCCACGATTTCACGTGCACGGAGGCGGTATAATGACACGGGGTGCACTAACGACGAACCACGTGCTCACACGCCATGTGTCACCACCCCCCAACAGGGCGGCATATTCATCTCCAGCACAATGAATTTGAAGTTGTAACTAATTTGTTTTCCATTTGTAACGCTATTACACTGTACTCAAATTAAAATGTCATATCTGATACGTGTTGTTAGTATATATGACTTCAACTGGGTATAATGTGCATAAAGCTGAGTGCTGCATTGGAAGTTTTGGTCAGTGTACATGCACAAAAAATGTGATAAAATCATCATACAGTATGTCAATATTTTTCTGCATAAATCTCTTCAACCACTTCCACTCTGGTCAAACTAACAAAAAATATTTTTCAGGATGTTAACCCTTTAAATGCCAGTTTGTACACAGAATGCCACTGTTTTTTGACTGTCCCCAGAGTGTAACACTTTAAATTTAACAATACAAAAAACATATTGATGCGGTGGAATCAATGTTGTTGGTATTTTTTGATATATCAAAGACTAATCACCAGCAATGAGCTTCACTTTATTGAATAAATCAGTTCTCATTGTGACAGACAGCTCTACTGCTCCACTGAGTTGAGAACATACACAAACAGGATTTTTGTGATAAAGTTTTGTGATAAACCTGTCAACATAACCTGGATACAGTAGTTTACTGGGTTATACAGCCTGTCGAGCGAGGGTGTAGGTTTTCTCTGGACATTGGGGGGACAAAATAATCAAGTGAGTAAAATGATCTGAATCGTATGAGTAAAAATGATCCAAACAATCAAGAAAATGAGTAAAATGAACAAAATAATCAAGAAAATGAATGAAAATTTAAAAAATGAACAAATTAATAAAGACGATGAAAAAGAACAAAATAATGAAGAAAATGAACAAAAGAGTTCAGGAAATTTGTAAAAATAAACAGAATACTCAAACAAATTAACAAAAGAAAATTATGACAGCGAAACAATAGGCAACAAAGTGAACTTATTAAAATGAGTGAAGTCATTGAGAAATTGAAAAAAATAAAAGACAAATAAAATAACCAGCGACGTTAACTAAAAGGAAAATCCATACTAAACATGTTAAATTAATCTGCATATAACATTCTAGTGTATTCTACATTTAAATGTAAAATGAAAATGAAGGCTATGAACAACAGTGAAGAAAGGATGAAAATTATTTTCATACTGAACTAAATAACCAAGAAAAAGAGCAAAATAATTCAGAAAATACTCAAACATCAACAAAACTGCACAAAAAGAAGCAAAACTGTCCAGAGAATAAAAAAATAACCAAGAAAATGAACAAACCGGAAAAAATGAACAGTCATCCTGCAAAACCAACAAAATAAGCAAAAAAAAAAAAAATGGCAAAAAGAAAAATAATCAAGCAAATTAGCAAAAATAAACAGAATAAAATAAAACACAATAAAACAGAAAAAAAACACCCAAAAAAGATGAAATGAATCTGTTCTGTGCTATAAAGTTACTCACTACCTCAAGTACTTTTATTTTTGAGTACTTCTTCTCATAAATATATGACAAAGGGTCAATTTGACTCAAATTCCACACGAGGGTTAATGACACTAAAGAAAAGCTCAACAAACTGAGTCCCTGTGTGGTTGGATGACAGCCTCTCTGTTCTCACTGTTGTACATAAAGAAACCATTATTTCACATTTCTGTTCACAGTTTATTGTCAAGTTCTGGAAAGATGCAAAACCCCAACTACAGATAATATGCACAAGTAGATTAAGGTTAGTTTTCCTTTGGTAAAAGAAAAATATTTTGACATTGTGTAGACGACAACTTAAGGACATGGGACTAAACTGAATTGAGAATTGATTTTAAAAGATATGGTGATTTTAATTAGAGGACAATAACTTCACAATAGCTTGGTGGGCTTCAATGCTTTGTCTCCCAGACTGAAGTGCAGTACAGTATGAGGATTGCAGTAAGGTGGGATGTTCGACGGCACGGTGCTGTTATTGACTGAGGTACAAACTCACTGGTGGTAAAAGTCAAGGTCGATGCCTGTAAAGCAAAGCAACTCTCTCCCCAATATTGTTTTGTAAAAGCACAATAGCTGCATCCTGCCCCACCTAAGACAACTTAGCAAGTACATACTAAATGTACAAACTAGTAAAACAAGACACTTTTGTTTTACCAGTGTTCCAGGATGGAAGTGGGTATCTCCAGCACAGAGCTAACAAAGTGTAAAAATCATGTGCATTTAATCCTTTCATGCATGGTGTCCACTACACAAGACAGGATTAAATTGATAGTGAATTTGTGGTAATTCAAAAATTAAGGCAAAAATCAAAGCAAAATGCAATGAGACAGTGAGTATTTTGACTTAAAATGCACAAAATAAGTGGGACATATGGTCATATTCAATTCAATTTGATTTGTATAGCACCAATCATAATCGCTGATTATCTTTAGGTGCTTCACAATTCAAGGCCGAGACCTCAAGACTATACAAAGAGTAAATCCAACAGAACCACAGAGCAAGCAAGGGTGACAGGCAGGAGGAAAAACTTCCTTTAACGGAAGAGAAAAACAGATGAGAAAAAAGAAGAAAAAATTAATCAAAATAAACCAAACAGCCAAAAAAAAAAAAGCTCCATAAAAACAACAAAAGCAAAACTTTCTAATAGTGTGCTTGAGACGTAATTTGTCTTACACATGATCAACCAGTAACTAAAGTATAACTATGACTGTATTTCACTAAACTGACCTACATGGCTTAAAATAAGTGACATTATTTTACACATTGTTTGGAAGTACCACAAAGCTGAAAATGTCATGATTCTAGTTTTTTAACAATTCATGTGGGAAAGGGTTAAAGAAAGATCATGTGAAAGATACGAGAATAAACCAAGATTCTCATCAGGTTACAACACACGGCAGAGGATTATTCAATAAGTCATCCAGACTTTATAGTACGAAGGAATGCATTATTTTTCAGTTTATAAAGTCTACTGAACCAAAATGAGTCATTCTTTTCCCTAACTCTGTGAGACAAACAATGAAGGGAAAGACAGGAGGAAGAAGAGTCCATGTTTTATTCACTCTTACAGAGTGATACCAAACCTTGTTGGAAACCGTGATCCCAATCCCCGGCGCTGAGAGTTCTGTGGCGTGCTAATGGATTTTGCAACAAGGGCTCATCTCTGGGCGGCTTGAAGATGCAATTATGGTGCTAATGGCAGTGCTCCTGCAAAATGAAAGCATCAGCAGGAGCGAAAGTGATCATATGCAAGAGCCCAGCAGTTTACAGCATGACAAGTTTAATCATGTGTCTCTAATCTCAACCTGAAATTACATTTATACACACACAGTGCAGGACACACATTGTGCTGATGACAAATCAATGGTTATTTTTACAATCGTCATTTTCAGTAATGATTACCACAAGGTGATGTGGAAGAAAACTCATGATTCATGCAATCATCATGCACGATCCTATAACAATCCTTTGTCTTAGTTATTTTTGTTAGTTTTTAACTCTGTTTGCTTACCGTATTTTCCACACTATAAGGTGCACCTGATTATAAAAACAAAACAAAATTCAAAATGACATTTTTTGGGGGGTGCGCCTTATAGTGCGGAAAATACGGTACTGTGCAGAATGTACCTTGTGCTGGAAATACATACAACATATAAGAAAAAGATATTGAATATGTCACCCTATAAAATATAGGACATTATGTATTAAGGGGTGAATAATTTATACAGCCATCAAAGAGACTAAAGGTAATAATTCAAAGACAATAACAGTGAGATGATTGACATAAAGTTATCAGAGCGGCTTTGATGTTGAGAAGCAGATCTGCTTTGCAAACGTGTGTTCCGATGATAAGCCCCGGGCCAGGAGCCCTTCATCCACACTCCGTCTGCCTGCACTCCTGATCTTCACTGGAGGTGTTCAACAGCAGACAGAAGCAATCAACAGAAAATTAGATGTCAGCAGAATGGATGTGCTTGGGTGAAAGTCCTTGCAATAAGCATAAGTTTTACCAGTTTGACAATATTTTTTTCCTGACAGTTCAAAGATGTAGCTCCATCTATACCCGTTTGATATTCTTTAAGTCTGTGGAAACCTGAAAATACAATAAACTTACAATGATGTAAAGGATTAAATCTCCTCTTGGATAGTTTTGTTTATTCTTTTTAATTGTTGTAACTCACTATAGCCCTAATTTGCACTTAAATGTTTTGTGGTGCAGACCTGAATTTCAGAAATGGATGTATATTTACACATGAAATGAGATCGGTCAGATAAAGCATAAAATATGCTGTTTGTCTTGAAAATATAAAATTCAATACAAACACAGTATAGTGTACATACAAAAATATAAAATATTAGGAGCACATTTTACTTTTGCAGCATAGTGTTTTAACTCTTTCCAACCTTGGGTTTGTAAGTTTATTCAGCTACACACTTCAAAGTGTCAAACTGTCATCAAGTACATTTTCAGTGTTAAAAGTGCAGCAAAAAGACACTTTTTTATGAAGCAGTGTAACAGACTCAAAAATGAATTGTACGATGATATGGTTATTCTATTTGTTTTTCACTGCGTTGTTGTTTTGTTGCTGGCGATTGCATTTTGAAAATGGAGGATTGATTGTCTGGATTGTGTGCTGAATGTTTCATATTGTTTTTGTCTTTAACACCCAGGGGCCATGTTTGAAACACACTTTCACGTTATTAGGATGTTTGTTTGTCAGATTTATTTAAAATCATTCAGCTTTAAGGAGAAGTGTTTATTCACAGGTATTTACTGTACTTTTCTACATGTGATTTTGACCATGATTCTTGTGTCCCTCACATTCCTCCCTCATGTTTTCATTCAGGAGCTTTTGCTCTAGTTCTTTTGGGGTTTCATTGTTTTTACAACATTAAATTGACATTAGAAGTTTTTCTCCAAGTATAATCTCTGACCTGACAAAAAAGGTTGTTTATTGGATTCCTCGTTTTTGTGAAATATAATCCAAGGCCACAATATCTCCAACATCTCCTAACACAATTTTCTCAAGAGTAAAATACATAAGAACAATGGCCCTCATTTATCAAACAAGCATATGACTGAAAACTGGGCATGTGCACATTTTCACACAAAGCTCTGCATTTATCAATCTGATCGTGAGCATGTGATACGATCAAATCTCACAACAGCTCTGAGCTCGTGTATGTAACTTTGGAGTCAGTGTGGACATGTCTGATACATTCTGATTGACATGTAAACATCTGCACTCACATATTCGTCATATAAAGATATGTCACTCTTGATAAAAATACATTAAGCCAGTCAATTTTGTGTCATGTCACTATTAACTAACTAGATTAATGTTTGAAATGCAGTAGATAGAATCACCAGGTTTTTGGTCTCATTTCCTCTTTTCTATTTTGACACAGTGCACTACTATACAACTGTGCAGTTAAAGGCTAAAAAAATGAATACAGACAATGAGCAACATTAAATTAAATGTGTATCAGGTTTTCTTTTCTCTCTTTTGGTTTTGGTCGGTAATGGATGTGTGCACTTTATCTCCACTATTGACCCACACATCTGGGTCTGTTTCTACAGAATCTTTCAGAATCTGGGGCAGCTGGTGTCAAACCACCTTGAACTGGACATCGCATGGTGGTCTGACGCCAGCTGCACGGGCAGTGGGTACCTGCTTCCACTGCAGCTCACAATGTTCTGGTTCTGTGGGTCCAGGTTCAGAATGGTTTCACTGAAGCCTGATCGCAGGTGGCTGATTGCTGATTTACTCTAAACTCTACGATGAAATAGATGATACAAAAATACCGTCAGGATTGTGTGAATTTATTTAACCGCTATCCAGTCCCAGTGTGGACACTAGTGTGCATGTGACTGGTGCTGAGGTCCGACTCACCTGACTATTTTTTAAACCATGTAGAACTAACCCAACAATTACATGCATTGTAAATTTATATTTATAATTGCACAGCACATGAGTTCAACTGGTTTGTTGCTGCTGTCAACACTGCACAGCAGTAATTCCTTCCATACCACAATTTACTGACTTTGTTTAATGTCACTTTTGGGTGCATCGATTTATCTGGATGTTTTCTACTGGATATTTTCTGTTTCATTGTCAGATTAATTCCTCTTCTTGGTTGTATTCTGAATTCCATGTTGTAAAATGAGGGCTATGAGCACAATAATTGGGGGCGTAACATGCAAGGTGATTTTTTTTCAGCTGCTGGATTTATCAAGGCTGAATGCTTTGTGTGCTGAAATTGACCAGATACAACTCTTTGATGAATCACTCGTGAGAGTTGGTGTACAGTGGTTTTCAATTTTTTTAAAGATCTGCACTGGTTTCTACACTTGTTTGATAAATGGAGACCAATATGTGCAAATTTGTTTTCCGATGTTACACAGTACGCAACTTTCACAGTCGTGACAGATTTTGAAAAAACTTGGAGTCCCCACAACCGATTTTTTTTCTGACGACTGAAAGATCATGGATCATGCATTTTCAGTTACCAGGCTCCTCTCCTGTGGAATCAACTTCCAATATGGGTGCGGGATGCAGACACACTCTGTACCTTCAAAACTAGGC
>JAQQAE010021096.1:0-10539 GCA_029823295.1 Pseudamia nigra | reverse complement strand
TTGAAGCACTACTTAGAACCTTCTTGAGATCCAACAGTGCAAAATGTACATTCTTGCAATTTTTCAACTGGTCTTAACATTTTGATCAGGAGCGTATATTTCTTCCCTTCCTCTCACTCTCTCCCACCATCTCTTCTTCTCTCTCTCGCTCTACTTCTTCTCTCTCCATCTTCCTTTTCTCTATTTATCTCTCACATCTCTAGTCGCCTCTTATTGTCTTATTTTCTACTTTGCAATACTGTGATACTAACTTGCGTCTTCCCTGTAGTTCTTGTGCTTCCTCCCTCTGCCCTAGGTCTCTAGATTGCTCGGTCTCCTGATGTCCTTGCTGTGTGTATGCTGGTTGTGGACCGGTCCAATGTCTGTGGACGTCACCCAGTATCTGCATTGTTTGTTGTTCTATCTCTACTCTTTTCTTTTGGCTTTCGTCTGTCCACTAACCCCAACCGGTCAAGGCAGATGGCTGCCTACCCTGAGCCGCTGGTTCTGCTGGAGATCTTTGTGTTCCGTTAAAGGAAGTTTTTCCTCCCCCATCGCCCTTGGCTTGCTCTCAGTGGTTCTGTTGGGTTTACTCTCTGTATAGTCATGAGGTCCCGGCCTTGAATTGTGAAGCGCCTAGACATAATCGGCAATTATGATTGGTGCTACACAAATACAGTAAATTTAAATTGAATTGAATTGAACTTTTTGTTTGAAAATCTGTCTGACCCTGATAATTAAGTGGAGAGGCATTTTGAATACCTCTGTCATGAAATTTGTTAAAATCTCATGTAATCAGAGCTGAACATTAGCTCTGGCCTCATTCACCTCATTCATTTTCTGTGAGGCAAAGTAAAGTTCTTCATAGTGCTTCGGGTTTTCTGTTCTGTGTGGAAAAAGAATGTAAATATAGCAAATGTATATAAATAATGTAATTATACCAGACACAGCGGTAAATCATAATTGATTTTTAGGTGAGCCCATCTTAAATGGAATAACCATTTAAAAAGAAAGAAAAATCCTTACAGAACCTCATGTGGATGTCCACATGTCCCAGAATGCCTCATGTCTCATATCCACACCCTGATAGTCAGACTCTAATCGCTGCACTTTCAGCCTCTTTCTGACTTTTCTAGCTCACTTAGAGGGTGCAGTTAAACACAAAACAGGGGTAAAAGTGCACGTCCAAACCAGGTATACACTGCATAATGTTGGACTATCCCAGATTTAAGAGGAATCAAAAACACAGCAAAAGCTTTGGTCATGGCTAGAAAAATGTTGGTCACGCCACACCGTGACAGAGCTTCAAAGACAGCCAGTGGCTTGGTCTTGTGACCACAGATAGCTTTGGACAGAACTCTGACAGTACCAGAAATTTAGAGTATAGAGTATTTTTGGCCTCTACTGAGGTCACTGTCAGGTTAGACTAAAAGAACAATTGGGAATCGTAATGTTTTGACAGACAACTGCCTGCAAAAATACTAATTTCCTCTCCATGCTTACAGCTTTGAATTGCAGGGTGCTGACGTCCTATCGGTCAGTGTCACAGCACCATTTAAATCTGATGTGGAAAATTCAAAATGTGCTGTTATTTCTGCAGCAACACTGTGAGGGTTCTGAGATGTGGGTTGATGTTCATCATGTCACACTACTGTGCATGAGAGAAACCATCAGTTGTGTCTGATGCCCCATCACATTTTCTGATGTAGTTCAAGCCAACATCAGACCCATCAGGCTGATTTTGTGTGTAATTGTTTGAGTGATCAGCAGACAGATTGATTGATTGATTGATTGACAGTGTCACTGCTTCTATGACATACCATTAAAAAAAGTTTCTTCCCATGGCACAACCAGGTACTCAATCATTAACTTAGTTTTTTTTATTTACAGCTGCATCACCGAAGATGTGCGTGTGCTGATGACACTTTATTCATCTTTTACTTGCATTATATCACAGTCTGTGCACACATACCCAAGTTTATTAGATCAATGTTGCCATGTGTTCCTGCAGTAAACTCATAAGGCTGCTGAAATCATGCAGCCTATGGCAGACTTAATGTTCAGAGAACAAAAGAAGTGATATTGTAGGTAAATAATGCAAAATCAACAACAACATGAATCATTTTATCTTTATCCAGCAACAATGCAAAAACACTGTGCTAAATCCGACCAGTTGTCTAACATCAGTGCCAGGACTGAGCTGATTGGTAATATGCAGAATTTACAGGGATATAAAGATTTACTGTGTTTTGTGCCATAGGATGCAAACTGAAAACTGAGAGGAAAAAACAAACACTCTCTATGCCTGTCAGAGTTGGTATGATCCAAAAAGAGATGATTCAATTGAAGTTGCTTCAAACAGATTTAGTTTTAATGCACCTATGCCGACTGCACAGATGTGAGGTACAGTAAACCTGTCTCTGCTCCAACCAAGAAGATCTAAAATGAATAAGATGAAGGCATGTTGCATGAATGGATGATATACTGTGGCGCAGAGTAGTTTAGTTGTTGCGATTGTCACCCAGTTCAACATATTTTTTCTAAATCCCACTCATAATAATAATAATAATAATAATAATAATAATAATAATAACAACAACAACAACAATAGCTAGAGGGCACTCAGAGAGGGCATCCTCCAAGGCTGTTGTTCACCTAAACTGTTATTTGCTGACCAGCCAAAAAGGTTATGCGATCATGCTGATTAAAGCAAAAATAATCGAGCAAGTTAACAAAAATGAACAAGGTAAGCAAGTAAAAACTGAACAATGAGTAGAAGTAAAAATAAGTAGTAGATTCATGAAAATTAACAATGTAATACAGAAATTGAACAAAAACAATCCACAAAATAATTAAAGCTGCAAGCATTGAACGGGACTTCACACCACAGCATGGTCACATCCAGGCAGCTGCTGAGGGGTCTCTCCACCTTTGCACCCATGGACGTCACCCGCAGAACGCACCCCACAAATTTCATGTCAATCGAATGAAGTCAGTGCCCCAAGCAGATTGGAAGAACAACCGTTGAGTTACAAAAGTTTATTTTTGACGAGGCCCCAAAATCTGTGACCCTGCCCTTAACGTATAGTTTCATGAACACTCACTGTCTGAACATCATTAGGTCATCATCTTGTTTAGTTTGACTGTGCCAAATATCTGGATCATCTCTGAAATTTAATGGGCTCATCAGTGGCCCAAGTTCTATCTTTGCTGAAAATTTCATCAAAATCCATCCAACAGTTTTTGCATAAACCAGTGTGATCATATTACCTCCTTGATAGAGGTAAAATACTACTACAGCAAATTTCTATGCCACTGTTCAGGACATTCAAAGAGCAGCAGAAATTAAATTAATTAAAAACTATGGGAATGCCATTTTGAGCCGGTGGGTCTTAATCAGTGATTTGAAGGTCTGTAGCAGTCAAACTTCCAGATGTGTTGTGGAAGGGAATTCCAGAGGGTAGGGGCAGCAGCAGCAAAGGCTCAGTTCTAAGGTTCATTGGTTGGTTCTGGTGATTTGGGTCAGCACGTTGGATTCATCAGATCTGAGACAGGGTGGAGATGGTCAGTGATATATAAGGGGGCCAGGTTGTTGAGGGCTTTGTAAGTGATGAGGAGGAGTTTGTATTGGATACAGTACTGGACAGGGAGCCAGTGGAGTTGTTGGAGGCTGAGGGTAATGTGGTCTCTGCAGGGTCTAGACCCTCCAGGGCACAAGTTTGAGACCCCTGGAATACAGGGACCAAGTAACATAGGGTTTACCCCAGATAAAAGAAGTTAATGTTGTAATCAAATTAACATCCAGCCAAGCTTACTCTATAAAATCAAAACAAGCAGAACTTATTAAAACAAGTTCAGTCACTTCATGAAACACTTATGTGTGCTCAGTCCTGTAACAATCCCCCAGCCTTTGAAAGGGCTTTCTTTTTTACAAAGTCAGCTTCCACTCCTGCACTGCTGACACACCTGCTTGTAATAGACTCTTATTAGAGCAGTAATGTGTTACACCTGTGTCACTTTGCAACACTCACTCATCCAGCCAATCAGCAGGAAAAAGCTGTAAAAGTCAGCCTATGAGGGACAAGGCTTGTAAAAGTCGATTAGACATGAAAGAGGAGCTGGAATTGATCCTCACCCTTCAGGGGAGGATTTTGGCGGAAAGCTCTCAGAGTAGTTTGGATTTACTGCAATGGTTAAAAAACATAGAGAAGATGGGACAGATACAGATGGATCTATGTGAAAAGAGGATACCTGGGATCCAATATTTCATGTTGGAATGTTCATGTTTATTGTACATTTCTCCTGGAGCTTTCTGTCCTTGTTTTTTTCAGTGTCACCAGTTTGTATGAAAGCAGTTTAAAACATCTGCAGAAGTGACAATTCCATGACAGGATTCAATGTGACACATCTAACTTCTGTAAAAATTTGGTACAAGCACACATGGTATAGCTCACATGCACACATTAATTGTGTCAAATAGACAGGCAAACAATGTAACCATGCAGACCTCTGCTTCTTTCCCTCCCTTTCTCCTTCCTTCTTCTCAACCACTCCTCTTCATTCTCAACCTTCCCCCTCAGGACAGGTTCAGGGCAAGGGCAGCTGAGTGAAGGTGAGGATGGAGAGATGGAGGAAGTGAAGGTATGGAACAAGCTGCAGAAGCAAGAGCAGAAGCAGCTGTCCACTAATGAGGTGCTGGGCTCGTACTACAAACCACTGTGGACAGATATAGCCAGAGGACAGCCATGCTTCATGTGATTGCATGTTTGCTTTAATATGTGCATGTGAAGTCCTATGTAGGCCTGTATGTACATGCATGGATGAACAGAGCAAAAGGGTAGAAGTGGACAGTAACAGGTCAGATTTGGGTTAAAGGTGACCACACACTGTCCAAGCATTTCTTCAGACAATAATGATCAAATATACTGTATCATAAGTTATCTCTTTAGGCTCACAAGCTTCCAACCTTATTTCACTCTGTGACTCAAGATGTTAAATAAGTCAAGCTCATCTGTACCAAAAGTAATGTTTAGTATTTTACATGTAAGAAGAAATGAAACATTAGTTTGAAGCTCAGCCCTTTATAAGTGTCTTCTTTCTCTTTCTTTATTTCACAATTTTTTTTCACTATTTTTGACCAACATTGGGAATAACTTACTTGTACAAATACATATATAGTTGCCTTTATGGTAATACCCAGCATGTGGGATTTGTTTATTGTGAGTAGTCCTGTGTCTCAGAACACACTGGAGCTGTGCTGATTGCAGGTCATCACTGATCCTGTGTGAACTAGTGTAATGATCTTTGTCGGACACACCAGGGATGGGGCACTGTTATCTCTTCCGATGAAAAGAAGTTTCAGCGCTTCAAAGCTAATGGACAGGATGCCAGAATGTGTGTGTGTGTGTGTGTGTGCAGGTTTTGCGTGACATTAATGTGACAGTTCTGGAATGGCCAGCGATGAGCCCTGAACTCAACTCTATAGAAAACCTGAGGAGTTGTTTGAATGACAGAGTTCAACAGCATCATCCTCCTCCGCAGACTCAGCAGTAACTCCAAGCAGCACTGACTGAAGAATGGGCTGCCATTCCACAGGATGACATCCAGAGATTGTGCCTGTCTACGGGGAGGCATATTTAATGCTGCCATAATTAATGCAGATGGGGGCACACTAGGTACTCATTGTGTCTTTTTTGTTACTCTGAGTTATGTTACTTCAACAATGTATGGTGCACATTTTTGGTGCTTTATTGTTTGTTTTGGAACTAATTACATAAAGATTCATTAAAAAGTGTGGAACAATACTTGTGTCATTTGCATACAACAAACTACACCTGTGATTTTATAAATAAATGGAGTGGTGTAATCAAATCCCTTGAGAGTGTTTGCATTGAATATTCTGTTAATTAAAAACTTTTTTGTGACACGGAGGTCATTAGGCTGCTGATAGTTTTATGTGGACTTTGTTTAATGTCTTAGTCAATAATTAATTTTTCCTCAATTAATATGAGTGCAAATATAAAGCTTTGGCATCTGCTGTGCTGGGTTCTGATTGGCAGGTGTGTATGAGTTTGTTCATATGTGTCAGCTTCTGATAAGTGGATAAAGCATATTTTTCCTGACAGTTTAACTGTAACCCTAACCCTAAGTTACAACAATAAGATTGTCAAATTACTTTCTTTCAATTGCTTGATGGAATCTGGAATCTACCATTTTATTGTGCAAATGAACTAATGACCCTATGTACTCACCTATGACCTCATGGAGAAAGCTCTGACCCATTGTTCTGCTCTTTTTTGTCCAAATATAGTCACTTCAGTCTCAAAAAGCAAACAGGTTGATCATAGACTGTGTATAAAAGATGGACAAACCCTCTGTGATGTCACCCATAGGTGCCTGAAGAGCCATCTGGACGCACAAACAAGGAGTCTCTAGGTACTGCTGCCATATTGGCACTTTTGAAACAGTGAGGACATCTCACTTGGACACATCTGTCCATCAAAGTGTACATAACCTTAACTGTGCACACATGTTTGCCTTTGGATATTTGTTTCCATTCATATGTATTTCTATGGTGGTAATAAAGATTATCCTAAATATAAATGGACAAGTTATATAAAAAAGTCACCCCCTTAAAGAATTCATAAAGTGGAAATAAATTATAGACTGAAACCGCTGTTTGGTTGTACCCGGCTGTACGCGTGTTTATTTCTGTTCTAAATTTGGAAATTTTAATGTGGGACTCTGTGGGGACTAACTCACTTTTGGAGCCAGCCCCCAGGGGACACTGCCAGTACTGCGGTTGTTGACACTGTTAACTCTTTTTAACTCATTTGTCAGCCATGAAGGTTGCCAATTGATGTTGATGGCAAAATGCACGCATGGGTTAGGATGCCATTACTGTTTTGTTCTTGTACTGTGTTCATTAGTAGCCTTTTTTAACTCATCATCAGAGAATGTCAGTATCTCAAGTGCAAATGTAGACAATGCAGCTGGTACAACTCTATGTATTAGTGAAAACAAAACAATAACATTTCTTTCGCTCGTGTAAATTCTATGATGGCCTTAACGAATTCATGCCAACATGTTGATTCATGGCAGGAGTAGCAGCTCCAGTTCTGTGTCATTTCCCCAGGACGTTGTTGTTCTCCCACATAATAAGAGCTGGTGTTGGGATGATTTCTGTACCACGTCATATGCCTAAACCATAAATGTATGAGCAGTAGTTGATATATGTGAAATTTGCATACATTTTAATTGCTACCGGATTTTTTGTCAAGTGTTTGAAATGATACTGGTGGACAGATTCAGTGGAAAGGACTGAAGTCATTATCTAACTAACAGTGAACAGATGTAGAGACAGAGACAGAGGATGGGGCAGAGAGTCCGTGTTCTTTCATTTGCAATTTCACTTCTTGTCTTATTTTGGTTAGTTTGTACATTTACAGAGTATGTCTTGGGACTTGGGTCTTGATGCCCCTTGCCTGATGCCTGAATGGCTTCTGAAGTGGACACATCATTTCAAAGATATAAAATTTGTTATTTGTGCAGGGAAGAATTAAATGCAGTCACTTTCGCAGGCCTGTTTATGATTAGAGGAGATGCCTGAGGAGAGCGAAGGAACGAAAAAGAGACATCTCTCAGATGGCATTAATGCAGAAACACAAAATTTAATCTTTGTAAGTCTTGACACAACTGATGTTTTTCAAAACAGATCAGAAACAAAAAAGGTCAGGTTGTTTTTATGATTGCCCTGCTCTGAAGAAGTCCCCATTTTGCTCAAAAAGAAGAAAAAATAAATAATAAAAAGATCATCTTCTCCTGTGTAAATAAAGTCAGGTACTAAGTGCAGCGCAGAAGCAGATTCTGCATATTCTTCCCAAAAAACTGCAGTGAAAAGACTCAGTAGGGAGGTGATAGAAGGCTGAGACTTCACACCGAGAAGGAGAGAAAGGAATCACAGAGTTGTGGAGGGCTGTAGCTCACAGCACTATGTGCATTTGAAATTTACAGCGTGTGGTCTCTAGCACTAAGCACAGATATTAAAATCATTACTGCTGTGTGTTAACATAAGCTCTCCTCTGCTGGAGCCAAAGGGCTGTGTTTTATGACTCTTTTATTTAGTAATCCTCAGCGGTTTCTATGAGGTGCAGTTTTTCCTGTCAGCCTCCCGTTTTGATTGCATTCCCCTTATCAAAGACGGCCATTGTGTGCTTATTATGGAGCCTATAATCCAGTTATCAATCCTAGGACCAGTCAAAAAGTGCACATAGTAACTTCTGAAAGATGAATCATAGACAAATTGATTTAGAGACAATAGCGTACCAGCAAATGAGGAGAAAGTACCAAACGAGAGATAAAGTCACAGTACAAAAACACACCGCTTGTACACACAGGCCCAGACTCCATGTCCTCAGTTTAACAACCTTGTAAAGAATATAAATAAAATGTGATGAATTTAAAGGCTTTTATTGGTGTATGTGTGCATTGGTGTGCGATGGCGGTCATCTGATATACTGTAAGCAGCAGCACAGATCTGCTTCGTTTATCTGGCATTCCTCTGCAGGGTAAACAGTCGGTGCTATGTTTTATGTCAGGCCAGAGAAATTCATTACATCTTATCACACATTCAGGTTTCGAGGTCAGTAGCAGAGCATGTACTCGGTGTTTATTATTGTGCACTTACATATTATTTCACTCGACGTTTTCATAACTCACATATGGGGCAAAGGCCCAAGTTGAAATTCACTGTTTATTAAATGGGCTGCAATATGCATGAGTCTGCATGGAAAAGCTATTGCTGGCATTCTCAGCACAGCAGACACTAAAAGGTAAATGTCTGAGAACATAAGATGGTAAAATTGAATGGGTTATTTCATCCAAGTATTCAATTACCTTTATCCTCAAGGCAAATTATGTTATTTCACTAATAAAATTCTGCACAGGTTTCAATGTTGGCCCATCATTGAGACCTAAGTGACTCATCGAATCTTAGGAAACATGGAAAAATAACACATACAAATTAAGCCTGCCCTGATTTTACACTGCCATAAGGTTTAGATACAAGCTGACCTTCTCTTTCAGTGTTTTTCTTTTTTTTTACATTTCCAGCTTTTTACATAGTGAAGACATCCAAACCTTTCCTGGAACGGTCCTCATGAGTGCCAGCTTCATCATAGCATTTGAAATTGACTGACTTTCATTTCTTAAAGTAATGATGGACTGTTTTTTCTCTTCATTTAGTGTTTCTTGCCATATATGGATTTGTGCACTATTTGTAGTAACCCTAATAGTGCTGTTGACTCTGGACTTCCTGTGTTTTGAAAACCATTGCAGGTGACTACTGAAGACACCCAAACTGTGAAAGAACTTATATGGAATTATATAGTAAACAAAAAGTGTTAAATAGCCCAGATCATGTTTTATATTTTACACTGTCCAAAGTAGCCACATTTAGCTTTGATGACAGCTTTGCACACTGTTGGTATTCTCTCATTAATTTCACGAGGTAGTCACCCAGAAAAGTGTTAAAATCACATGAGGTCATTTGCGCCATTTCCTCTCTTCTTAATGTGCTTTAGATCATCATCTGTCTTGTGCAGAAGGGTGGGTACAGAGTCAATAGCCCTATTAGAGCTACTTCAAAAACTGTACAAATACACATTGTGGCAGGAAACACTCAAAATGAATTTAAATGAGAAGCGGGAGCAGAGTAATAGTAAGTAGATTAAATGAAAAGGTGAATACCTCAGGTTTGGAAACATATGTCATTTAAAGTCTTAATATCATTAATTATGCACAAATGTTTGCCTTGATATTCAACTGTATTTATATAGCAACAATGATAATCCAAGATTATCTAAATTCAAATGGAAAACTCACTTCCTGTACAGCAGTGCTTCTCAACTAGTGGGGTGTGCCCCCCTGCACATCCACTACAGTAGGTGGCAGTGGTGCTCTCATTGTCAGTGTGCGCAAGGAGTATTAGCTGTATGGTGTAGGGTTTTTTGCACCAAGCATGCGCACACACAGCAGAGAGCAGGAGATATGAAGTGCAATAAACAAACCCTCAAGAGACACCATGGAAAAATATTTAACAGTGATGAAAAGAAAGGCAAAGAGAGACAGAGATAATGAGACAAACGAAAGTCTCCTGAAAGCTAAGACGAGGAAATATGATGAAGCATATGTAGCCCTTGGCTTTACAGTACTGTGATGATGGTGGGAGACGAGGAAAGACTGGTGTATTTACTGTGTCTAAAAATGTTGACAGTGGACAGCGTGAAGCCAAATAAATTAAGGCTTCACTTAAAGACATCACACCCCAGTCACACTGATAAGCCGCTTGTATTTTTTCAGCAAAAAAATGCTGAATATTGCCAACAATCATCCCGCTTTGTGATGCTACTTTAGTAATCTAGCAAGCACAGTTAGCATCATATAAGGTGGCGTACCAAATAGCTCAATGCAAAAAACCCTACACCATAGCAGAGGAGCTGATACTTCCTGCAGCATTAGACATGGTCTCTGTCATGCTGGATGACAAAGTGCTGCAAGTAA
>JAQQAE010021095.1:0-10539 GCA_029823295.1 Pseudamia nigra | reverse complement strand
TGGTTCCCCACTATCCTTATATCACTTGTTGCCAGCTGAAACATAATGACCCATGCAGAAATTATCCAATGGGAGGCAGGCAGTGTATTATTTACAATTTCTTACTGTTAAATGCATATTATAGATTAATCCACCAGCGTCCATATGCACTCACAGATGTTTTGGCAGCATTTTGTACAGCATAGATTGTTGTCAGAACTTTATCCAAGGGATACAAACACTAAAATAGAAAGTAAAAGTCACATTTAAAAAACAAAAAAAACCATTTGTGTTATTTTTGCCTACATACTTTAGTAAATAACCATGAATTGATTTTCCAGCATATTAGGGTTAATGACTTGAGATGCATAACCCTAATAGCTAACATTCTTGACAAACCCTCTTCGGTTGGCCTTACTTTTGTTCACTGAAGATACAAAATTAAAACTCTTCTTTGTTTATAATGCATTTTGTTACATAATGACAAACCTCTAAAAGTGAAGAATTATTCAGTGCTCATTCTGAGACCAGTTGATACTGCTCTTCAGTGCTTTGTTTCCGCATCGCTGCAATAATAAATACCTAATAATAAAAGGTCCAGTTTGCATGTAGCTGACAAGAGTATTACATGCTAATGAGTGTTACATGCTAATGATCTTGTTCACAAAAACTGTCCATCAAATCCTAATTCTTGTTCAAACGTATGTGACCCCTGGAGTCTGACAGATCATTCTAGCTTCCAGTGAGTGACAAATCCAACTGTCAAAAGCTTCTAAGATGTAAATTAATCTTAGTGTTTAATCAAGGGAGTGAGCATCTATTGTTTTGACTACCTGCTTCATATGATATTGGTGTCAAAACGGGAGAGGATTAAAGAGGGAAAAGGACAGGTAGAGACATGTACACCATGACTCATACTGTGCATGGTGCTAAAAAGTGAGAAAGTGATGGATTTTTGTCACACTTTTTGAATTAAAAGATAATTCTGTTTTCTTATCTCATTTTAATGTCACATTCTACAATGTAATCTGCCATCATTGTGAGGTCTCATGTCTACCATTAGCCACGGTGAATGAGATTACAGATCCAATCCAATTTGCAATAAAGATTAAAACTCTACCAGCACACTGTGAAATACGTTGATGAACAAAATGTGCTAAAATTGCTAAAACATACCCATGTGAATCATCCATATCACAGATTGGGCTGATATTGGCACATCATTTGGTCTTCACTGCCTGGGTGCTGTCGCTAGTCCAGCATTACACAGTGTTATGGCATGTCCTGACCTTATGTTCATCTAGCCAACTCTGTACGCATGTATTACTAGGAATGCATCCAGGCCAGGCATCACCATGTGGTTAATCCCTTGATGAAACTATACTGCCAAACATACCTACAAGGTTGGCACTGTGGAGGAGCATGACAGAGACACACAGTATCGCTGGTACAAAATTCACTATTCGCTGCTTTATCCCAGAGAACAGCAGATACATACAGAGAGATAAAGAGGGAAGACAGTGATACAGTGTTTTTGCCTTAGGTGAGACACCTGTTACTGTCTAAACATGACAGAGAAAATAGAGATCAGAGGAGATGCTCAGGAGAATGGGCTTTGTGCATGCATTGCTGTGCATCTATTGGTGACACAGCTGTTCATAGCCCCCTTTTTCTCCTATGCACAAACAGTCACTCAGGTGCTTGTGTGTACTGATGTGCACTTACAAATGTACACTTATTCCTCCAGCAAGTACACCTACACACAAATGATCATAGGTGTCGGCAGAGGTCCCTTTCACATCTGCAGTTGTGTAAATCGATAGCTTTAAAAAACAGCAGACAGACCACTTTTCACTCTCCCTCCTCTTTCCTCCATTGATACAAGTGTTTCTATGGGTGTCAGCTACTGTAAATAACAGAAAAATAAAACCCTGCTAGACACACACCAAACACCTTGAGACTGGGTAAATCAATGCTGGCAGCCATGCTAGAGTGAACACACATTAAACAGCACCGGTATCAGTTTAAATCTGTGTTTAGGTAAGACAATCCGTCTGACTAAACATAGTGATATCTGCCTAAAGTACATAAAGTCTAAATTTAATTAGAACCTGTTCTCAAGCTTTGTCGATTCATGAATGGATGTTGTGACAGGCTTGTGTGTTTATGTACCTACAGGGGATATGCAATGAAAGAAACACTGGAAGAGACAGAGTCAGCATCTGTGTCAGTGCACGTAGGTGGAGGGGATTAGCCTGACAGCCTGATTGGCATGCAGGTGGAGTACTGCCTTCTCTGAATGCAGCAATATTTTGCAGCAACTGTCTGACAAGCAGGTGCCACTCAACCATGATGGGAGCCCCATTCACTCTATTTTCTTAAAGCACAGATGGTGCAGCACTGAATAACAATTCCAGTGTTGTTATCTGCCCAAAATCCACATAGCCAAAAACAATATTTCATTAATAAAGCATGCTCAAACACTCAATGGTCCAAGGAATGGAGTTCATAATGATACTAAATAGTAACTAAATGAGTCTGCATGTAACTGTGTGTGTATGTGAGACTGTGTTATCAGCAATTCAGGCAGACATGACAGCTTACACTGCAATACACTATGCACCAGAAGCTGATCTCACTGCTGCTGTTGCATTGTGCCTCGAGGGGAGGTTTTCAGGCAGTAGCTTCCATTCACACCCTGCATTCACATCCAATATGGTGACCCAGAATGTGTCAGAGTCAGGGTCTGTCAAACCTCACATTGTTTTTCACATTTACATTTCAACAGTTTGATATTAGCAGAAAATACACAAAAATACTGTGCTGTTACCTTTGAGATTTCCTTGAGTGGACACCAGGTTCTATAACAATAGCACAGCACTTCTCCCAACACACTGACTGTTACTAAGATTAAAAACTGACACCTTCCCAGCCTATCTGACACAGTCTAACTGTTCCAGATGTTCTTTAATCCAGTTTATCATTATTGCTGCTTTTCCCATTTTTTCCCTTTCTTCCCCTGGTTTCTTTTGTCATTGGCTCCCAGACAATGAAGTGACACCTGACCTTGTAGGTCTCAGAGGTTAACACAAAGCCTAATGCCATTGAAAAGTGACAGTCCCATTCCTACAAATGAAACACATAGTAGGGGTGATGACAACTGAAATTCCTGAGGCTGACAAGGATCGTGAAAACGTGGAAAAATAAATTACATCAATCTCATCATTTCAGTTTGAGGATCCCCATCAACACCTCTAACACCTGCTGTGTTACGTAGGAACCAAATGTAACAGGAGACTATGGTAGCCTTAGGAAAACACATTGTACAGCATCTCTACAATAATGACAGAACACCACAGAAAGCTTACTGCCTCAGTAAATTTCACCCAGCATTGCCAAACAAAGTCATATTACAGTGCTCTTACCACAACTACGTCAAACATTTGTTAGGAAAAACTATGTTCTTTTGTATAAACAGAAGATATGAAGGTCTGACTCAGTCTGACTCTGCTGGCAAGTCAAGTTACCATAGCCATGTGCGAATCAAGCCCCAGTATGCCAGTGATTTTTAAGATTTGCTGTAATATCTTAGTAACTGAGCAAAAAGTTAAAGATGGACCAACGCACTTATTACAGGTTCCAAAATAAACAGCTGAGACCATAATGACTCAGGACAAACATTTATTTAGTTAGTATTTTCAGAGAGAAGTCCAATGTAACTCTATGGGAGTCTTCTTGGAGCCCAGTGAATGGTCCCCCAGTGGCCAGCATCGGTATTACAACCATTGCCCATTGTCATTGTCCACTGGTTCCGTGACGGTTTGGATGTCTACAGTATTAATGCTCAATGTAGAAAATAATAATAAATAAATAAATAAATAAATAACATTGCAGAAGATGTGTTGAAACGTCTGACTGTTAATGTACTTTTAAATAAAACTATGACAATGTAAGATGTTGCATTACCATGGTACTGTATATGGTTTCATGATTTAAAGACAGTGCATTCATTTGTATGTTCACATTTTTAAGGCATTAGAATTTGTGTAAGATGATGCTTTGTTAAATTGTTCATTGCAGATATGTTCATGATGTCCTCAGTTTCATGCAAATAATCATGCCCAGATGACATCACCAACTAAAGGCCTCTACATACTGTAGTTGTGACGAGTAAACAGCACAATAACACTAAATGCCCACTCACAATATTTTGTATCAGAACTATTCATACCACCAGCAATGCAAATTTGCAGTGGCTGGTTCAATAAAAGATGGGAGTAGATTCATGTCTGCTCATTCTTCTGAATAATAATGGATTCTACGTCATCTGCAGCTCTCATATAAAACTGTGCGTGTCCAATCTGTTGCTCCAGCATCCTTTGTTCCTTTATGTGCAGCGTCCAGGTCAAAACACAAACTGGATCTGAGATACATAACAATATTAATATTATACAAGCTCCTCACTATCCTCCAGGTTCACATTAATGCTGCTCTATACCTTGTCCTTAAATCCATTCTCTTTATGATTTGATTAAAACTGAAGAGACCCACCATTGTCGTCAAGACATAACATATGATTGATTTATTCATTCACAATGCTGTAAGATTATAAAAATGGCCTGCAGTGACGTGCAAGATAAAATCACATGAAAGAATAAATGCCTCCTGTGTGTAAAGGCTTTCAACCTGGAAATATCAGCACTTGGCTCTTGAAGTGGTCAAAGGTATAAATAATAATCCAAACACAATGCTTCCTCTGCTTTATTTCCCTGATACTTTCAACACTCGCTCCAGCGTTTCAAATTAAATCTATGATGGGAATGGATTCAGTGTCTTGTCATGGAGTAACTGCTTTAGTTTATAGCTCTGCCAGTATTTTGGATCCTGAGGGGCTCACAGTAACATGCTGACACCATTTTATCCATTTAGTTGAAAATGAAAGGAGAGTGCCTTGCAGTTTTATGATCTTATCCCACTTGGCAAGATTTCTGTCGCTGCTGGTATGTCTAAGGCCTAGGGCATGGAAAATTGAAAATATGCTCTTGTATTTTTTCTCTCTCTTCATCTCTATTATATGGCACATGATACAAACACCTACACTCTAAAATATTTATCTACACAGTTCTGTATTTCTGTGTGGGTGTTTCCTCACCCCTGATTGATTGTTCTCTGTTGGAGACAAAAAAAAAAATAGCAAACTGCCGTACCTGTCATCTACCAGCCCCTCAGTAACACCGTTTACCTCATTTTGGTATCTGTCCGACCTGGAATGAATGGCCTTCTGTGTGCAAAGTGAGTCAGCACAATGAGAGAAGATGGCAGGCTTTATGTTGAGTGCCGGCTGCGGTTAAAGCTGCAGCCATACCTTGGCTCTGTGATAATTGACCTGCAAAAAGTAGATGACAGAGACATCAACTTCAACAGCAAGTGACTCTGTAGAACTCTTGTAGTAAGAAAAGGAGACAGAAAGAGAATAGAAAACAGTACAAAAAATGAAAATCAATACCAGAGGAGCATTGCATACACTGCATGGCAAGAATACCCACAAAATAAAATAAAATGATTTGCAAAACCTTGTAAACCTATATTCAATTGAATACACTGCAGAAACAAGATAATCATTCATTTTGAATTGCCTGTGACCTTCGATCCCTCAGGTGGAGCTGTATTAAAAACCAACATCATTCTGTAAAGGAACACTTCACACAGTCTCGCTTGACATAAATTAAAACTCTACCATGTAAAAAGTGAAAGAAGTGAGGAAAAGGACCATCCAGATTGTTATCGGTGCAAAGTTCAAAAAAAGCCAACATCTCAGATGGTATGGGGGTGTGTCAGTGCCTCCATGGGTTACTTGTATATCTGTGAAGGCACTATTAATGCAAAAAGGTATACAAGGTTTTGGAGCATGTCGTTTTCAGGGATGTCGCTGCTTATTTCAGAAAGACAATGCCAGGACACAGTCTGAATGTGTGAAACAACGTGGCTTCGTAGTAAAAGACTGCGGGTACCAGACTGGCCTGCCTGCAGTCCACACATCTCCCTCTGAAAATGTGTGACGCAGCATGAAGCACGAAATACGATTACAGAGACAACTGAAGTCATAAATCACAAACCAAACACGAGTAAAGCTTCCACAATTAGTATCCTCAGTTCTTAAACACTTATTGAGTGTTGTTAATAGGTGATGTGACACAGCTACCCTGATGCCACAGTGACATGACCATGTCCCAGATCTTCTGGAATGTGTTATAGCCATCAAATTCAAAATGAGTGAATATTTCCAAAATATTTTGTTTATATTTTACATAATGTTTGAATTTCCTTGGAACTGGGATTTGTAGATGTACTAAAATCACAGACATTCACTCAGTCAATGCTTCATAAAGATCTTTCATAAAGATCAATGAATCCATTCAGGAGTTATACAGGCATGAGATACAACAATGTCCTGCTTCACCTGGCGTGAAGGGTAAAATGGTAATGTTTCCTCGTAATGTTTATTTTATTGGATCCCCATTAGCTTTATTAGCTTCGGTACCACAAATTAATGTGAAAATTGCCCAGATAAAACAATGTCACGATCATTAAGGCAATTTCACAATGCTAAAAATTTTCATTTAATTACAGAAATGCAGGTCATTTTTAATACAATATCAACTGAATTCTAATACACATCAGTCTCATTCAAATGGGCCATATGGCAGAAATACACATTGCATGTCCATAAAATTTATCCACACGGACTTATCTTTGAAAATGGGTAAGAGTACTTCATTAGATAATTACCACAGGGACTAATGTGTTTCAGCTATCCCAAGTACTGTAACCCAAACTGATGCAGTGAGGAGCTCATTTCTTCTTTTGTTTCTATTGGTGGATTTTGAACAATGAAATGTTAGAATGTGTGGCTTTATTGTTTTTTAGATGGGCAGTGTATCATTATACATTTTAACATTATATCAATATTTTAATTTTCATGAAAACCACAACAGTGTCTAATTCAAGTTGTAATATTGCTGTTGGCCACTGGGGAACCGTTCATTTGGCTCCAAGAAGCCTGATTCTCAGAGTTACGCTGGATTCTCTGTGAAAGTACTAAGCGGATACACTTTTGTCCTGAGTCATCATGGTCGTAAATGTTTGGTGGTCCATCTTTAACTTTTTGCTCTGTTATTAAGATATTCCAACGAATAATCTGACAAACCACTGCCGGTAATCCTGCCACGGTTCCTTCGCTGCTCCTGTAGCTCTGCTGTCATTCATCCAAATATGGTTCCATCCTGTTTTTGGTTCCAAGATGTCATCCAGGAAGTGACAACCCGACTGGCCTCAAAACGGCTCTTCAGAAACTAATGGCTGATGTCACGGTCACTTTGTCCACTAATATATATGTACAGTCTATGGTAGGGACATAAACCTTTGAACTCTTTATGTGACATATGGCAATCATTGTAGCTGGCAACATGTTAAAATCAATATATTTATGTTTTCATTGATTTTGTTTATTATTTTATTTTCTTTATTTTTTTCATTTACTTGATCATTTTGCAGATAATTTCTGTTGCTTTTATTTAATATTTTATATTACGTTTTGAGAATTTTCATTTCATTTTTCATTCATTGGCCTGGCCCGGTATTTTTCACTTTTGCAAATTTTGTGCAATATTGTGTTCATTATTGTGCTTATTTTTGTTCATCTTCTTGCATTTGTTCACGTACTTTGATATTTTCCACATTTTGTTGACTTTATTGTTAATTTTCTATTTGTTTTCATTCAGCAGATTTATGATTTTAGGCATTTTTATGATATTTTAATTCATTAATGATTAACCCAGAGGTCTTCAGCCTTTAATAATGAAAGAGCCAAGTTTAGAAATGTCCCCACCTGGAGCCACCAAAAAAAAAAAATTTCTTTGGGTCCAAATTTTAAAAAATTACCTACACTGCATAGCATTTTTTTCTGCTTTACTACTTAAATGTAAAATATAGTAAGTAATTCCCATTACAGTTATTTTGTGCATTTTGAGTTGAATTTAAATGGTCAAAATCATTTTTAAAAATGAACAAAATAATAACGAGCAAATGAGCAAAATACCGTATATTCCAGCATAGAAGCTGCTACCTTTTTCTCATGGTTTGAACTCCATGGCTTAAACAATGATGCGGCTAATGTATGACTTTTTACCTGCTATTGAGCTTCATGCCGCCAATACGGACCAATGAAATTAGCAAACAGGTCACAATGGACCAATGGAACTGTTTGAATTATGGTAAATCAAATGCATGCACACTAAGTTTTTCAGATCAGTCATTTTGTGCTTCATGTGCATACCCTCATCATGGAAAACACACAAAGAAATGCACATGATGCAGCTTTCAAGTTAAAAACAGTTGACCTGGTTGTGGAAGAAGGAAAGAGCTGCAGCACATAAGCATGGCATCAGTGAATTCATGGTGAGACAGAGACTGCAGCGTGAGGAACCGACTCAATGCAAAAAGACGACAAAAATCAGTCCTTGAAGACTGGGTGAATGTGAACATATGCAGCTTATAGACAGGTGCAGCGTACAAAATCTTTTTTTCCCCTAAATTCAATGGGTGCAGCTTATATTCAGGTGCGCTTTATAGGACGGAATTTACGGTAACTACAAATGAATACAATAAATCAAATACTAAAGTAAGCAAGAAATAAACAATAATCAAGAAAATGAACAAAATAATAAATAAAAATTTGATAATTAATGAAAAAAATGAACAAAAAGGATAAAATGACCTGAATAATAAAAAATAGCCACAAACAACAAAAAAAGAGCAAAATAACGCCCTAAAAAATTAAGAGAAATGAACAAAATTGTGCATAAAAATTGCCCCAAAATAAAAAACTAACCTAACTTCAATCCACATACCGGTAATAAAAAGCTACAGAACTTATTTTGGATCCCGAGCCAAAGACAGGTATCATTGCTGGACTGGCAACATATTTCTTCTCTTGATTATTTTGCTCATTTTGTTGCTTATTTTCTTCATTTTTGTTCATTTTTTTGGATTATTTGGTCTATATTTACTCTTTTTGTTGCTTTTTTTGGTTCATTTTCTTTATATTATTGTTCTCGTCATCATTTTTGTTATTTTTTCTCCATTTTTTTGATCATTTTGTTCAATTTTGCTCATTTTCCTGGCTATTCTTTCATCAGGTTTGACCTGACTTGGAAGAGTCCAAACATCTGGATCAAATGAGGGAGGTGTGAAAGCAATCATTTTAAAAGCAGAATGTGTACTTCTAAAAAAAAGGTAAAATCCAGTGCCTACATTAATTTAATAATCATGGAGGTTCCATTTGTTATAATAGGCCAGCACTACACCAGCTGTTGAAGACTGAGTGAAAATGTGCGGCTTCTGGGCTTTAATGAAATGATGCACATACAGTATGTGACACCCTTGGTTATTCTATACTGTCACATATACGATTTACCAACAGCCACATAGACCGGTGTAAGATGAAGTCATCACATCATGAAACAAAGGGCTTCAGATAGACTGATGAAGAAATAAGGCACAAGATGGGGGTATAGTTTGCTGTGCTACTTGTGATGACATGTCATAACACACCGGGCTGAGGACTGTGGGTGTCCTGACTGTAAATCACTACCTGTGCTCCCTTGGGCTCCAGCAACAGGTGACAGCTCCAGAATGTGTCTCATATATCCCACCTCTCTCTCTCTCGCTCTCTCCAGGTAAGCATCCAAAATATAAAATCTCAGCATAATAAATACAGAGACAGGATGACAGTTACGGTAATCTTATATTGGCGCTGGCACTTAATCAAAACTTCCTGTGCATAATCATCACAGCCAAGGAGAGAAG
Source organism: Pseudamia nigra (assembly GCA_029823295.1). Lineage (NCBI taxonomy): Eukaryota > Metazoa > Chordata > Actinopteri > Kurtiformes > Apogonidae > Pseudamia > Pseudamia nigra. The sequence goes on along the minus strand of JAQQAE010021095.1, from coordinate 693 downwards.
GGTGTTTAAGGTGAACTGATTAATCTTTTGAGCTTTGCACCTACAGTAATAAAACACAGGTATCTAATTAAAATAAACTAATTAAACAATCTTAGGAGACAAGTGTGCTCATTGTAGCGAGATAAACATATCTGACATTAACCTTTAATGAGGTGATCATCTCATTAGTATCATATACTAAATACACAAAAGAAGTCCCACATAGCCGTAATGCAATACACACACACACACACACACACACACACACACACCCACCCCCACACACACACACACACACACACACACACACACACACACACACACACACACACACACAGGAAACTAGGCAGCAGATTACTGACATGGCTGGGTATAAAAATGCATCCTAAAATTTGAGCCTTTCCAAACAATTTCAATGGCAAAGGGTTCATCAGGGTTTCATTTTCAACAGTCCAAAATATCATTAAATATTCAGAGCACCTGGAGAAATCTCTGTCCACAGGGGATGAGGCAGAAAACCAAACCTGGATGAGTGTGATTTTTGAGACCCCTAGATGACAATGCGTTAAAAATAAATACGTACTATTCTGTCACGGACATCACTGCATAGACTCAGGAACTCTTCCAAAAACCACTTTCCATCCATCCATCCATCCATCTTCTACCGCTTATCCGTGGGGTCGGGTCGCGGGGGCAGCAGCTTGAGCAGGGAAT
>JAQQAE010021094.1:0-10539 GCA_029823295.1 Pseudamia nigra | reverse complement strand
AGGGTGAGATGGAGGCAGATGATTCGCTGTGGCGACCCCTGAAGGGAACAGCCGAAAGGAAAAGAAGAAGAAGTTGATTGAAAGATTTGAGAAAAAAATTGGGAAAAATCTTCATCTTTTATGTTTTATAGCAGTTTTTGTGCTAGGAATTTTTTTGTTCCTTAATGCCCTGAAAGGGTAGTAAATTTGTCTCCCGTGTACTGTTGATCTAGAACACAAATTGAAATTAGAATTCCAAAATTTTTCAAGAAAAAACTTTCTTACAAAATTTACCTGAATCGACAAATAGTCCCTAGGGACCCATGAAGGTTAAATAAGAGAATGGTTTACTTTCTCTTATTTGTTGTTACCTGTCCAGCTCACTTTTAAAGTCTAAATACTCTCAGTCATCTAATTGTTTCCAGTGGTGCAGTGCTGGCCTAGAGGCTAGAGGAGCAAGCTCGTGACCAGAAGACCACTGGTTTGAATTCCTGAACCGGCCCCATCACCACTGTAGGCCCTTGAGAAAGGCCCTCAACCTCCACATGCTCCCTGGGTACGGCCTGCCCACTGCTCCACAGGAATGGGTCAAACACAGAAGTCATACTGTTGTACAGAGTATACATACATACAGTATGTGACAATAAAGGTAACTATTAACAATCCTTTATCAACTCTGTGTCAAGCTAGCAAATTGGAATGTAATTATGTCTCTCTTTTTTTTTCTTGTAATAATGGATCACTGACAGTTAATCACATAAACATTATTGTTTGTTACACATGTACACACTAGTGATCGACCGATATGGGTTTTTCAGGGCCGATACCGATTATTAGTAGTTAAGGAGGCCGATAACCAATATTTGGAGCTGATATTCATTTGCAGCAAAAGTGTAAAAATTGGCATAAAAATGTTGAATAATACAAACCCTTAAATGGTATGCCCAAAGCATGTTTATTTAACCAAACAAATAGAAAGTAAATAGCTCCAGAAGTTCATGGATCCTAGACTCACAAGCTATTGTAGTAGTTGTGAGCTGTAGAGTTTTTTATGAGATTTTCACACAAACACACACTATTTTCTCCACATTATATACATTCTCCCCATTGATAATACATAGTCTGCTGAGTGTTTAGAGCCAGACCAGCAACCTAATGTTATGGTATAAACTAATCAGCCTCCACCTTACCGTGCTTCCCTACAAGAAAACAAGTGAATTGAGTTTTTTTTTACGTTTCACATACTGTGGCTTTCTTAACCAATCAGATGGTGCCGTGGGCGGACAAAGCTGGAGACAGAAGCAGGAGAGAGAGAGGGGCGGCTGAGCCGAAATAACTCATTTTTTAATTGATTTCTTGATAGTGGCCCCTCTCGGATAAAAAAAAAAAAACACCGATACAGATGTATGTCAAAATTCCAAATATTGTCACCAATAATCAGCCCGGCCGATAATCAGTCGACCTCTAGTAGCCACCCTTGGACAGACTCCGCCTGTCAGAGTTAGGAAGCATTGTTTCTGTATATTAGAAAAAGTACTCTATCCATTATTATCTAAACATAATTAACAAATTCTGACAGTAATTTTATTGTTAATTAAATGGTGTGGCAAATTTTCACAGTTGGTGCACCTCAATGAAATTATTAGAGAGTGTGTAGTGTGTCATTTTAATTTTGTATCATATGTTAGCATTTGCCTGTGTGCAAGTACCAAATGATTGCAAGGCAGTTGTTAATTTGTGCTCCACCAGTAGAAAATCAATACAGTGTCCTGCAACTAATCACAGTTTGTTGCTGTGTAGCTCAGTAGATGGATGACGAGCAGTAACCCTGCCAGGCCAGAGTGTAATTTCACTTCAGTACTTCCCGTAGCATAGATTTATATGGTTGAGCCCAAAAGGAGCATTTAAAATGGAATACAGCCAGAAATAAATAGCAATCTACTTCATCTTTTATGGTTTAGCAGTCATAACTAGCCACAGTAATCGTTCATGATGAGCAACAATAAGAGAAAATGTATGCTTTCACTGGTCAATTCTTAGCTGAATTAGATCAGTTTTTGCCACTTTTGCACAGTTAATAAAGAATATGTAACACTGTTGCTTTGACAGTAACAAGCTACAAAAGAATTACTGAGGCGGTAGAAGCTGCTCATTTATTCTCTTGTCTTTGGCTCGTCTGTGTCTCCATCCTTTCTGCCTTTCCTCCCATCGTCTAGCATTTGTGATTTATAGTCATCTCTCTGTCGCTATAGAGGACACACTGCTGCAGGTGAGCCCTCTGCTGCCCCTCCTTCCCACACTATTTCTTTCCCCACACACTTGCAGCCAATCATTGTTCACCATAGATCTCTTGGGGCAACTAGTGCCCCCACACACCTTTTCCTCTGCCTCTCATTTCTTCCTTTCTCCATTGCTCGCTCTCTCTGCAGTGTGCACCACAACTGGGTCATCCTCTCTCCTCCCTGCAGTGGATGCTAGGAGCAAGACAGTGAGGGAAAACTAGACTATGCTGCACTGGCTAGTTCTACTGCAAAAGTGTTTGAGACTGTTAAAGAAAATGTATGCGAGTGTGTAACCTGCAGACACTGCAACAAGATGTGATAGGAAAGCATCTGTGAATGATATCTTCTCCATGTGTTAATATACCCATGTTGTTCTGTTGTTCTGGTTGTGTTTGAAAGCTTCTATTGGCTTCCCCATGTATTAGATGCCTCGCAAACATCAGCTGCATTTCCCAGCACCTGTTTGTTTGTTTTGGTTTGTTTGTACATTCCTATATTGCTCAGGTTGTCCTCCTACTCATCTCACAGACACACACACACGCGCGCACTAAAGTAGCTACAGTGGTGTCAGAATTGAGGTTAAGATAACTCTATCTCACCCATTAAGAAGATGTAAGCATAAACATTTTTAAAAAGGTCCCATTGTCTGTGTGTGGGACATTAAAACTCTGAAATAACGTAGTGCGGTTCCTTCATAGCTCAATGACAGCAAAGATGGAAAGTGAGAGAGAGTGAAGTAGTAAATAAATGTGATGGAAGGATAACGTGAGACCCATAGAGGAATGCTGGGAAAGATTTCAGAAAAGACAGCACAGGCAGAAAGACACATTAACATGTAATCTTGCACACCTATCCTGCAGTCTTCTCTTTTTCTCTCATCACCTCATCTCACCCTTTCTTTCTCCATCCTCAACACAGACTTTAATAAGTGGATTTTTATCTCAGCTCCACCAGCGCTCCCAAGGGATTATGGGATTTTTTGCTCCCCACTGCACACACAGAATGGTAATTGCCAATCTGCAGTGGGAGACACTTGTTTTTAGGTGTAACACAGAAATGGGTGGAAATTTTGAGGCTTTGAACATGTTGGTTTTAGGTTGGTATATTTGTTTATGTAAACTTGTCTCAGCTCTGTAATGTGTGGGTGTTTAGACTTCATGTAAGGTCTCATCACTGTCTAGACTGAGAGAGGTTATCAATGTGTTGTGTTACTCCTCTTTCTCCTTTTATCTCTTCTTTTTTGATCCATTTTCAACCGTGCATAAAATTGACTAAAACTGTTTTTACAGACACATTTAGTTTTTGCTCTACCTAATGCAGTATCTGAAACATAACTGACATGTGTAGGGCATAAGATCTCATAAACCGGTAGACAGAAGAAAATTACTGGAACAAGTAGCTGTTAACGTCTAAGTACATGCAATAAATAACGGCAGAGAAAGAATATCCAAATTTGAGACCTACAGTAAGAATATAAAATGTATATAGTAATGCATATTGGCATTATTCATGGTTATAGGAAAATCACTGATACAACTAACTGCTAGCTTACTGATGCATGAAAACTTCACCAAGCATTGCTAAACGAAGTCATGTTATGGTGTTGTTCGTGTGAGCACGTACCCACGACTACAGTTGAGTGTATCTCAGGTAAAACTATGCTCTGTTGAGTAAAACACAAAGGTCTGATTTAAGTGTAGTTGCCAGTGAGGGAGCGAGTTGCACATCTCTGCGTGGTGCATTGTGGAATTTGGGCTACCAATCAGAATTCAAAATAACGGAGACTGATGGTGATATGCAGTTTTGATGAGTTCAAACTTTAAAAAGTTGATTTGAGACTATTTTTTGTCAACATGGACTGTCCATGACATCCAAGACTAATACAGGTCACAGACCACAACAAAAAAAGAACTCAAAGTTGTTTATGTGACAACGATATGGAAGTTATTATGTGTTTTGATGAAGGAGGAAGAGCAGGCAATTGTAAGACAGGACTACAGATCTATACTGAAAGTGGATGGCATAGAAATTCCTGACACCTACAATTTAATGGATGGAGTGATGAAAATACAGGAATTATTTTTCTTTATTACTGAGCGCTGTGTAATTATTACTGTCCACCGTGTATGTCAGCGGATATTGTAGAATATCTACTCAGCAGAAATCCCTTCTCTGCTGTCTTCATCATGATTAAGGAAGGTGACTTGTAGCATTATTAAACTTATACTTTTGTTTTACAGTTGAATCTCCCTAAATGATGTTGAAACATTTTTAAACTGAGTTATATTACTGTATTTACAAGTCTCTTTACAGGTCTATTTACAAGCTAGATGTAACGCTAATTCAGGAACATGAAAGATAGGAATTAGGTAAGACAAAGTTTTGTTTACTTACACCCTTCATCCATATTTTTCATCTGTCAGGGTCTTTTTTACAGTATTAATCCACTGTTGTATTAGAGTACAATCGGTGGTTTACATGTACACTGTTGGCTGATACTAGATCTTGTGGTGCAGTCATGCTGTTTGTTTACACTGTCGTAGCTTATAATGATCATTAAAACATCCATATACAACACAATGAGCACCTGTTATTGTCATTCGCTAATTGCTTGAAGCCAAAATTTACATGATCTTGTTTTAAGACACAGTCAGCCACTTGTTCTTGTCATTCGTATCGACTGCCCATTAGTGTGGAGTGTTTGGTTGCCGAATTTAGCAACACAGAAAAACTGTACATGTGCACAAGAGACGTGCAACTCGCTTGTTGAGTTACCATGGCAACATGTCAATCAAACCTCAGCAGGGCAGAGATTTGTCAGATTATTTGCTGTAACAACTTAATGGAATGAAAAAGTTATAGATGTACCACCTGATCACATAATAGACGGTCCAAATAAAATGTTTGAGCCCATGATGATTCATGACAAAAATGTATTCACTTAGTGTTTTCAGAGAGCAGTCTAGTTTAACGATGGGAGGATTCTTGGCCTAATGAGCGATTCCCCAGTGGCCACCAGTGGTATTAAACTTTAAGGTACTCCCACATAGGCCTCAATGTACAGTCCCAGTCACTGACCACTTGTTTCGACAGGCACTTTTTTTTTTACATGATCTTGTCTTTTGTCAAACTTTGAACACTACAACACACTTCCTCACGTTCTGCCAAAGGAGTTTCTTTCTTCACAATATTTTGCAAATATGCTACACAAGACACATGATTTGTTTCAAGGGGACATATTGTAAAAAATAAGGTTTAGAATTACAATTAGAATAAACTTTATTTATCCCTTTCTGGGAAATTAATATGTGCAGCTTATTCACTAAGTATGAAAGATTCTATCATTAAGATGTCTTCATTCTTCTCAGTCTTCAGTCTGCCATCAGCTGTGATGTCTGGTGGGGATGAAGGACCTCCTATAGTGTTCAGTCCTGCAGTGTTTCAATTTCAATTCAATTCTATTTGTATAGCGCCAATCATAATCACTGATTATCTCTAGGCGCTTCACCATTTGAGGCTGAGTCCTCATGACTATACAGACAGACTGACAATCATTTGCATTCACAACTATGGACAATTTAGAGTAACCAATTAACCTAGTACATGTTTTTGGTTGTGGGGGGAAGCTGGAGTACCCGGCGTGTTGTGATGTTAGTCATCCACTGCAGCTGCTCCTCCGAATCTTCTACCTTTGACTCTAGCACCAGCCCTGCAGCCACACAGAGTCCTTCTGAGTTCGAGTTGGATTGGTTAGTAAGCTCCACATTGCCTCTGCCTCAGGTTCAGTAGGTCCTCTCTGGAGTAAACTTTATATCAGTGGAAAATTATCCTACTGAAGAAGATTAAAAATATAAGAAAAAATAGAGAAAAAGCAGAAAGCCTTCAGTCGCTGCTACCTGCATTCTAGAACAAATTTTAATGTCTTTTCTAATTATATAACATTTTCACTTGATGGAGAAAAACACACAGGCCTTTTTTAGATAACTGTAGAAGCCATTTGGATTTATGGATATTTGTGATGTGAGAAATAGTCCTCATTCAGTTCACCAGGATCACCAAATCCATTAGAACCATCCAAACCATCCTGACATGCTAGGACAGTAGCTTGATTTCCATCCAAAAGTGTTGCTTTTTAAAGCAAATTTTCAGAAATTTGATCAAAGGATATGGCAATCTGTGTCTGTTTCCATCAACCACGTGTTGTGAATCTTGGGAAGTACTTAGCCATGGCAAACAGATAGGGGGCGTTAAATTTTAAACCTGGTACTGGTGAACGGACCTGGCATCATCTGAAGCCATCTCCTACCGTTATTACAAACTTGAAGAAAATGGAAAACATTGGAAGTTTTCTCCTAAAGCTGTGTACTTTGCAGCTTGTTACTGTATCATCGCTGTGTGTTTATGTGGATGAGTTCAATGTTAATCAGAGGAGACGGACGGATTGTGTTGTAGTCTTAGCTTTACTGCTGCCGACGCAAGAGGCTGACATCATTTCCATGTATTTCCATGTGTTTTTCGCTTTGTGTTTCCATCAACTGATGCACATTTACTTTTTTTGATGCCGCAGACTTTTCCATCTCCTTTAAGCGACAAGGTTTTTGATTTGAGTTTTCAAACTTTTTCGAATTTTGAGTTGTTTCCATCACAAAATTAAATGCATGTGAATTTAATTGAGGTGATGGAGTCACACCTACTGTGCCAAGGAGTCTTCACGGCGGAATCCATGGCACATACAGGAAAATGGTGCGGGCAAGAGCAGCATTTGCATTTAAAGCAGAGAACCTGAAACAGCCCATTTGATATGAAGCTGAACACCAGGAGTATACTAACTGGTAGCTTTATAGACTTCAAATGTAAGTTGAGATGGAATTTAAAATATCTGTCAACATGTGATAATTAAATTAACCTGGTACAAGAGGTGTGATATATCTCCTTTAAGGAGCTAGCCAAACATCCTTGAAGGTTTTATCCCTTTTACAGAATGATAGTGGATGGTGTCAGACCTCTAGGTGTCCAGTTGGGATATGTCTGCCTATGCAAGACTATTTGAACGGTTTCACTGAGCATGCTGGGTGATGACGGGTAATACTGTTTCAAAAGACAAACCACCCTAGCCCAAACGTTATTAATTGCTTTGTAAGACAGCACCCCACCATGAACAGAATCATTAGTGCAAACAGACTCAAACACAGGCACAGTTTTAGTGACCATCTTGAACATGAGGGTCAATCACCACTCACCCTTGTCTCGTTTTCGCTGTCTTCGCTCTTATCTCTCAGCAAGTGCCATTTCCTTCCTGCTTGATATTCATCCCTGCTGTGAGACTGGACTCATGGTTTGTCTAACACAGATAACAAAACAGACCTTCTCAGTGTGTGAGTGCTTGATTATTTGAGGGGTGCAGTCCTTGTAAACATTCATTGCTGTAATCAGCAATGGAATAGAAGCACAGTGAATCCAGAATGATGTGCGAAAAGTCGGCAGATGAATTTGGGTAAAGTTACTGTGGTTGACTTTCTATGTTCTTCATTCAATGTGCAAAATGGGTCAAAATGAGAAAGGAAGATTATTTATTTTAGTTGTGAGAAATGGGAAAAAAAATACAGGCATACTGTGTGTTCTTCTGTGTTTCAAAATACTGTATTAATTGCCATCATAGCATCAACCAGCACAACCTCAGCCCAGTCAAACCTCTGTACTGTGATCGCTGAAGCTAGACTTAGGTTCACCACCACAATAGCACTGTAGCTCAACAAAGTAAAGTACAAAGTGTGTCAGTTGTATGCTGACAGATGTGTGTGCTTGAGCATTTTTGTGCTTGTCAGTGGTACCTGTATGAATCCTCAAAAAAGTCAGCACCATGGATGTATTCTTTTATCTCTCTCCCCATGTCCTTGATTTTTGACACTTAGGCACCCAGGGAAATTTGACTTACAAGGACACTGCGATGTGCACAGCCACCAGCCCCAGCCTTCTCTGTGCCTGCTTTCATTGTTGACTACAACTCCATACAGCTTCTCATTTACTACAGTCCTCCCTGGAGACGGAGGCCTAGTTTTGCTTCCCAATATGTAATCAACCTCTCCCCTTTCATTAAAGTTAAGCCCTCAGCACAGAATGAAGGGTATAAAAAGCATAGTCACGGAATGTGCTGAATATCAATCAGAAAAAGTGTCAGAAAGACACTCGGAAAAATATGCATTAAATATGTAATATAACAAAATAGGGAGAAAATAGAAGCCGGAGATTGAAAATACATGCATTCCTTCGTCTCATTTCAATCTTGCTCCATTGTATTTGTCTTTTTGTAAATATCTGTCTGTGTATCTGTTTGGCTGACGAAGCTATAAGAAAACCAGGCAAGCACAAGGCTGAGGCTGTTCCATCTGGTTTGGCTCTTCAAATCTCCACTCGTTAGGCCATTACTGCCGTTTAGTCTCAGCTGCCTGCTTCTACAACTGGCAAACCAACCAAACCACTGTCCTCCTCTCCTTCTGCCACCACCATCATTGCTTGGCCATCATCCGCAGTAGCAGCTTAACTGTCAGCTCCAAGTCCAGTCCAGTAAGCTCTGCCACACCATGAAAAGTGCTGTCAGTCTTATTCTGAGCAGGAACTATTGTGACTTTGTGAGATTTAAATTCTCTGTTAAAGTCTCTGTTATGACTAAAGTTGTTTTATCTTTAGTTTACATTTTTTTATGAAAGGGTTGTATTTTATTGAATCACAGTATAAAATCAATATGTGAAGGCAACTAGAAAACAGTAATTAAAATCCGAAATAATCATTTTTTGCATCTTACATCTTTTGCTCCCCAGCAGATTTTAAACCAGAAGTGCACTAAGAGCACAGACATCCAGTAAGGCCTGAATGCAATAGTTTTCACATAATGCTGCTGACAGACAAGTGGATAGACAAGTTAGAGTGATCATATTACTTCCCAGGTGAAGATAATGAACTTTTAAAGATGGATTATTCTCTGTCTTTATTCATGAGTACCTTCTATTGTGAGGTGCTGCCCTACAGTTTAGGCTGTCAGTCCCTGGTGGCTTAGTGAGCTACAGATATAGCAGTGTGTCTTTGAACATACCGGCATGTGCCTTGTTTCACACAGAATAGGCCCCGAACCAGGCTGACAAAGACGCACAAAGGGACACACTTTCTGAAATAGAAACATCAGTTATGCTCACTTTTGTCTACTTGGAGGAAGATGCCATAAAACCAAGAGATACCCCCCAACCCACCACCCCATCCTCATGTCACTGACCAGTGTTTTTGTCAGTCTCTTTGATTGGCACCTAATCTCCTAGTAAGCTGATGTTGCACCATACAGTACCTTGTCCGGCCCTGTGGTTCCAGTGTTCGATGGGATGTCTGATTTCATGCGCCGATCTAGTTACAGGTTAGTCATTAGGCTAGTGAGCTTCTGCTGAAGATACTCATTTCCGATTTATACCCTGGGCCCCAATCTTTATGATTAGTTGAATAATAACATGACATGCAAATTTTAGAACAGTGTAGTTTTCGTGGGAGGCAGGAATGGCGGGGGTTTTGCATGTTGGATGATATGTAAAATTAGCAAAACAAGCAAATGAGGAGGAGGAATGGAGTGCTCATTTTCATCTCTCAGGAAAAGTTATTCAGGCTTTATTTGTCCCAAAAGATGAAAATGCCAGAAAAAAAATGTTTGAGTTCTCCACAGTAAAAAGAAACAAAACAGTTTTTTCTTTTTTTCTGAAAATTTTGAGGATAAATTAAGTACCCTATGTTCTTGTCTTGCTTAATTTGCTACCCTTTCTGATTTTCAGATTTGTACTGCGCTGTAGTTGATTTTTCCCAGCTCAGCAGTGAAATGAACACAGATGAAGTGTCTTATTATTATACATTTGGGTAAATTATTTCATGTCATGTTACAAAAAAGACCCTTCTCCATCACATGTTTTATGAAAATTCATTGTAAATGTATGGATTCACATATTGAAATGGTCTTGAAACAGTAACCCTCCTGCACTGGCCCTGTACGTATATTGTCAGAGTCATGGTTTTAGACTTTATCCTTCATTGCTATGGACGTATCAGAAAAACACTGGAATGGTTACTAGAACTAGAACAGGGGTCGGCAACCTTTGCGAACAAAAGAGCCATTTTAGCGCCTCTCCCACTAAATATAATTTGCCTGGAGCCGCAAAACATACTTGAATTTTAAACGATAATATCACAGTTTATTATTTTATATAGATATACCAGTTGTACCACTAGATGATAATAGTGTGATTTC
>JAQQAE010021093.1:0-10539 GCA_029823295.1 Pseudamia nigra | reverse complement strand
AAAGGGTTGAATTTTACTTGTCAGAAAAAAGCTGACACAAAGTGAATGGTGGAAATATTTGATATGTAGTCAAAGCATAAGCTGATTTTTTTTTTGGTGACACCAAAAAATGGGGGCATCTGCTTTATCCAGTGACGTCACCCTGAGTCCTACTGAACTTAGCTTCACAGGATACACAACACACAATGCATTTTCAATTCTGGCTCATAAAAAGTCTGAAATATGACTTACCTTGGCCTTGACTAGCCTTTTGGCAGTCTTAATTTTGGCCTCACAGAAAGCCCCTCGGTACTTGGCACTCACGTCCGTCCCTACTGTCAAGTAGGGGGGCTCCTCTAATGTCTGCGTAGAAAAAAAGAAGAGGAATCTGGTGAATCCAACGAAATATATGCAGGTGTATTCTCAAAGCTCAGGACACACAGTCTGTGCACAGTTTTGGCCAGATACACAACAACCCACCCAGCTCTGTGATTCATCCATGGAAAACACATACCATCTGCTGTGGGTATTGGAAAACAAGGCTCTAAGGGAGCAAACAAGAAGGCCACTTTACTACTGCTTTGATGGCTGCAAAGAACATGCCATCCAAAACATGTAGCAGCATCTTGTGTCATCGGTGTATGTTTAGTAATCTTTCTCTCCCAAGAACAGATTTGCGGAGGGTGTAAGAAGAAAACAGACTGATGATGTTTGCAGTTTATGTGGTGCAGAGCTGGATTTAGTCAAGAGGGGTGAAGAAGAGGCCAATTTAGGTGGTATATTCAGACATCACTCAATCCAAGTGAATGGGCCACGCCTCCTGTTGACACTAGGGCTGGGAGATAAAACGCTAATTATTGTTATCATGATATAGTGTATTTAAGGATTATGATTTATAGTGACACATTAGACTTTTGGGTCTTTTGTTGTTTAGATTTATATGTCATAAGCGTTCTCACGTTGTGATCCACACTGTCCAATGGTCAGCACAGCACAATCCACTTTTATCAAACAGTGTCTGTACAGTATATGGTTGTTTTTTCTTCATTGCATTCAAATTTGGAATGCAAAAATACACAAAAAAGAAAAGAAATTAACAGAAAAATGTTCAATATATTCCCAGAAATGGGCAAAACATCCACAACATGAGCCAAAAAAAAAAAAAAAACATAGACTATGAATAAAATGATCAAACAATTAGTGTCAGAGGTTTAACAGTAAGCTAATGGTAAACCCGAGCTTACTGACTCAATAAAACTTCATCAGGAACTGCCTAACAAAGTCATACTACAGTGTAAGCACTTAACGGCAAATAAAGGCGAGCTGTCTGTCAGGAAAAAAAAACATAACATTAAATAGAAGTTACGAAGGTCGGGCCAATTTTTTAAATTCCAGCACAGCAAGCTATTTGCTGTAATATTTTGCTGGGCAAATAAAACACTTGACTATGATGATTCCTGACAACAGTTTATTCACTTAGGTCTTGTCCACATGGACATCTATTTCTTTTTCATCTTAAAAAAGTTTTCCATGAACACAGCATTGTCTCAAGAAATGCATGTCCACATGAAACCACGGAAAATGCTGTAGCACATGCCACAGAAATACACTAAAAACCTGTGTGATGTAAACAAACAACTAACATGTGGTGTATGCTGTTCTCCAAGTGCACTTGTTGCTCAAAGTGGTAATAGAGGAGCAGAAGATTTTGGTGTAAAAGCCACAAGAACCTCCATAGCTTCTACAGAATGAACACAACGCTGTAATCCACTATTGCTGCTGTTGTTAGCCGGGTTTGCAGTTATGGAGAGGTGGGGCTACAGCGTCATCATTTCAGAAAAAATGCATACAGGTTGTAAACACAAGGGTAAAGCTTTGAGATTTGAGCACTTTGGGACCTGGTTTCAAAAATTTGCGTATTCAGGCTCCCAAAATGCCAGGTCTGTGTGGAGTGGATGAAAAGCACATACGATAAAAAATGTTTGCAGATATTCCTAAACTCATCTCTGTTTGGCCAGCCTCTTCCAATGTACGTAATTCAATGGGAGTTCAGGATTTTTGCCTGCACAGCCCCAATCCCTGCTTACTGCTTTTACAGCATGCTCAACTTAACACCATTTTCTTTTTTTAATGTTATTTTTTATGTATTTTAGATCACTCTTGTTATGTGGTGAGTTTTACACAATTTCTATATGTTGGCGTTTCTTTCATTGTTTTCTTTCTTTCAAAACTTTACCTTTAAATATCATGATACTTACTGATTATGACTGCTGTGAACATTTTTTATCATGATAACATCTTTGGCCCTATCTTCGGCTGTAGTCAACACAGCACCCTGAGGCAAATTTCAGTGCCTGTTTGATCTTTTTCATGAACGAATGGATGAATCACTATAAACCTCACTCCTGACCAATCGATAACTTTAATTCTCTTGAAAACATCTCTCTTTTCACTTTACACTCAACCTCAGAGCTTTGTATGCAGTAGTTTCAGTAATGACTCACTGCTCTCCTGTATACACTTGAATCTGTATATAATGGCTAGCAGATTCATAAAGCGGGTTCATATCGATGGAGTGCAACAGCAGCAGCTTTGGGGGGATAAAAACAGTTTACCTTTTTCCTGCACTGTTCTATAGGTGCACAGTACCTCTAAAGTGCTGGCATCGATTGAGTGCTGCTTTTGAACTAGTCTATTTTGTTCATGCTTCAGCATAGTGGAGGTAGGAATTGTTCTCAAACCTGCCTGTTACTCATCTCTCTCCAAGGACACCACATTAAACATTAAAGACAAACATTACTATGCTACAGTCAGGGATATGATACGTAACAGTACCATATTAGTTTTTCCTTGGATTATTAAAAGGCCTTTTCACACAAGAAATAGAGAAAAGTGCAAAGTACTCTCATCGTGACTGTGATACAGACTTTTTTGTCTTAAACTTAAGCCGGCCACACATAGAGAATTACGACTGATCCCAACTCAACTCTACGAGTGCGATCGTCTGGTACACACAATTGAACATACCTCACACAAAGCTGCAGATCGACACCACAACTAATGCCTGGTAACTGGCACCATCTATCGACAGTAAACATTGATTGCGTTGTGACATATTGTGTACATATCCGACCATTATAAAAAAAAGTCACGAAGTCGAGTCATGACCACCGCACATCGCCGAGACTGAGTCCTGTTGGGACGTCGTCAAGACTGAAAATTCTGGATCAGGAACCACCGTACATCAAGCAGATGTCTAGCTGAGTTGAGACGAGGTGAGTCACGTTTCTTTATGTGCGCAGGCTTTAGACTTTGTCCAGGGTTCAGGTTCAGGGTAGACAGAGTTCAGGGTTGTAAGTCAGGGTGTAAATTGTCACATAAAGCACAAAATGTTTTAATGTTTTAGTTATTTTACACCGGCATATTCTGATGTTAATATGTATCATTCGTTCTAACTCTAGAGTTGGTAAATACTCCTAAGTAACCACCTTATGCCATTTTTTCTTGTTAAAGAGGACCCAAAATGAATTCATTTTCTAAATCAAAAGTCAGAGTCAACAGATATGAGTTTTGGTGTAATTGTGTTGCCGTGTCTTCTATGTAATTATCCACTGAAAAAGATGGATATTGGTTTTCACGACCCTATGTCTGTGTCTGCATCGTCTGCATCCACATCCCTGATGTGTGACTGCAGTAACCTGAAAATGGATGGAGCATTTACTTCAAGTTTGGCACATTTTTATCACTTAAAGAGATACATCCTATCAAATTTTGGAATATGTAGTACTACTGGTTTTCAATACGGGACACTACTGCTTGTTTCAAGAACAGATACAAAAACTCAAAATTGTCTCAATCAATTTACTAAAACCTTGACACAGTTAAGAATCATAATCAGATCTCACACTACCAACTTGTGGCGTAGGTGGCACTACTGCTTTTGTAATAGTGGGCACTACTTCTTGTACCAAGACAATTTCTGGCTTGAAAATAGTCTATCCAATTTAGTTGGAACTTGTCACAGTTACAATATCTTGAAAATGGCATGGTTGTTGGCCAAGATCTAGCTCAGGGATGGCCAACTCAGGTCGTCAAGAGCCACGGCCCTACTGGTTTTTCCAACTGATGAAAATGATTGAATGAATAAATGCATAAAATAACTGACAAACAGAAAAAAATCAACAAGAAAGAAAACAATCAAAGAAATGAAATAAAATGAACAAACTAACTAATAACATATAAAAAACTACCAGTAACAATCAAGAATATCAACCAAAAAGAACAAAAAAAAAGAATGAATGAAAATGAAGAAAATGGCCAATATTATGTACAAAACAACCAACAAACCACAAAAAACAATCAAGGAAAGGAAGTACAATTAACTATAAGAATCAAGAGCATTAATCAAAAAGAACAAAATAATCAGCAAGATTAACAAAAACGAATAAAATAAGGAACAAAATTAGCAAAGCGTTAATGAAAATGAATAAATATGGACAAAACAAATCAAAAATATTCACAAAAAGAATGAGACAATCAACAAAATCATCGAATAGGGACAAAATTGAAAAACATGAGCCAAATAAACAATAAAATAGACAAAAATAAACAAAACCATCAAGACAAAGAAAAAGGGAATAACTGCACAAATTTTCAAAACAGTAAACAGAAATTTTAAAAAAGGGAACTAAACAATAAACAAATAGGCAACCCAAAAAACAAGGCCCCACGACCCGTTTTTCAGAAAGGCCATTTAATCAAGAATGTGTGTGTCGAGAGAGTGTTTTCTACATGAGTGGCAGTAAATGAAAAGCTAAGGCGCTGGTTTGGATCATGACATGATAAATACTTCCATGACAATATCCGGTGAGGGCAGTTGTGATTCGTCGTGTCTGAGCTCACTGTGAGATTGTTGCTCGGGAATTCTGCCTCCGTGGGCTTCATCATCTCAGCTGGTTGAACTTTTGAGGGTGAAAACATTGTGTGTCATTCAGCACCAGCACAAGTAATAAAAACAAAAAAGGAGCCAGTGTTTTCCTGCAGACAGCTAGCTGTAGGCAAAATGGCAATTGAATCGACGGGAAAGGAATTTTCTTTCATAGTTTTGCTGAATGCGTGGAGTTATCAACACGCACAACAAACCATCTTCTATTTGTGTTGGCAGGTGAGTGTGACAAATGTAAATCTAGCCTCAGTAGTGTGTTATCATCCCCGTCTTGTTAAGCTGGGAAGGTTTGGCAGCTGCACAGATAACCCAGGCTGCACTCGGTGACTCAGTAAAGCAGCTCCTCTTTAAGGAAGAGGAGTGGAGCTGGGGGGGAAGGAGATGAGAGTTGGTATAAAAGCAGAGTTGAACTGTGGTGGGCTGGCTTTGTGAGTGACAGTGGAGTGGGCTCTTTTTTGAAATGGCTGCTGTATCGTGTAAACCTGGTGTTGGCTCGGGCAACCGGTGCTGAGGCCAGACTGTACTGAAGACTAATGAGGTGTTTATCTGAGAGGTGGGGGGGGTGAAGAGCGCTGGACTCTGCCCCTGAATCCCATCTGTCAGGATCCCACAGCCACCGCGGCCTGCTGCTGCTTCTCAACACAGCGAGGTCCTGTTTTTTTCTTGCTTACTTTGTTCACTTTTGTTCATTTTCTTAAATGTCTTTTTTTTCCATTCTTTATACTATACAAAATAAGCCATCGCTCTAGTGTATCCATTCCCAAATACAGGAGTCAGGACCATAAACAGTATGGCCAGATAAAGAGTAAATGTGACATCACCCACTGATTTGAGAAATGCCATTTTGAGGCCATTTGAGTTGTCACTTCCTGGACCATTTTGAAACCAAAAACAGGACATGAGCATATTTGGACAAAAGAAGGCAAATCTACAGCAGTGTGCTGTCAGGGGTTTTATGGGCAAGTTAATGCCAAACACTAGCTTACTGACTCGGTAAAACTTCATAAGTCTTGCTGCACAGTGCTTTTAGTGTAAGCACTTCACCACACCTACAGTTCAGTGTCTGTCAGGGAAAACTAGTCACTGTATTAAAGACAAAGAAGCAACAAAAAGGTCCACGTCAATTCAACTAGCGACAAGTGGAACTGTCAAACACACCTGTCAATCAAACCCAGCACGGCAGAGATTTTCAGACTATTTTCTGTAATATCCTAATAACAGAGAAAAATATGATGATGGACCATCAGATCACTTATCAAGGGTCCAAATAAAACATTTGAAACTATGATGACTTGTGACAAAATGTGTTCACTTAGAGAGGTCCAATGTAGCTGTGTGGGAGCCGGGGCTTTTTGGAGCCAAATGAATGTTGCACTAGCAGCTGCCAGCGACATTAACTCAAAGTTATTTCTGCATCAGCTTTACTGCAAGGTCCTTCCCCACCAGTCATCACACATAGGTGGGTTGCAGAATTTTAACTGCCAAATAAAAATCATATTTCAAATATTTAAAAAAAAAACTTCAGCAAGAAATATGATTTGTTTATTGAATTGGATGTTAGTATAGAGTAGTGCTGATGCATGCTCATGTATGCAAATTTACAAACATGGATGTTTGATATAGTAGAGTATTTTTGAGGTATTAACCTATTCAACACTAATATGGTGTCACAGTTAATATGGTCAAATTAATTTATGCACAAATGCATGTCTAATCAAGGTAACAAAGTGGGTTGTGGCAATTTGTCCACAAAGTGGCATACACTGCTCTAAAACATCCTTTCCATTTAAAGGAACATACTGTACAAGGTGTCTACACACTTTTCTCACTTAAATGCTTTTAAAACTTTATTTTACATTCATTTTAAATAAATTTAAGACTGAGTTCAGGACAGGTGATCAATAACGTCTTTAATTTTTTACTGTAAATGAAAACACATAGAATGTGGAAGATGATAACATGCATAAAAATGAGAACATGTTGACAAAATGAACAAGTTATCAAATAATCAAGAAAATACACAAAAAACTAACAAGGAAAGAACAAACTAATCAAGAAAAAAAAGAAACTGAGCAAAGTAATCTACAAAATCATTAAAATGTGATCAAAAAGAATGAAATAATGAAGAAAGAATTTTAAAAAATGACTAATCAAAATAAACACAACAGCATTAAATAATCCACAACAACATGAAGGAAAATAAATAAAATAATCAATATAATGATCCAAAGTCTACAAATTAACCAAAGATGGAACAAAATACTCCACATTGTCCAATAGCGCAAACCAAAATTAAAAAGACACATGTAAACATTAGGTGCAGTTATATCTTTAATCCTGGAAATGTCGACATTAGATCAAATGAAGTTTCAAATAAGACCTGATAAATTGGAATTCACCCTGTACATAAGAAATTGCTAGAATATATAGATTCATTTTCAGTTCAAAAATGTTACGGCAATTCATAATTTTGTTTTCTAACTTTGGGTCCCAAGGAAGCATCAAATCTATCTTTTTAGTCTTGCACTGAAAACTACTGGAGTAAATACATGAAAATGTGAATCGGCATGAGGTGATAAACAACACCTGTGGGTTGCAAAAACAAGCCTCAGCCGATCCAGAAATCAGAGCCAAAAGACACATGTAATGATGATAAAAATGATGAAAATAGGGACAATCCCTTCAAACAGATTCACAGATAACTACACTGATTCATGTCAAACAAAATGTCTTTTCAGAGTGGAAGAAGGCTGTGAAATATGACAATATACGCCATGGGTATCATTGAAAAACAATATCACTTCACTGTTAAAAACAACACTTGAGCTGATGAAACAAAAAGCTGGGCAGAAAAAGACGCAACATTAGCCTAGAAATAAATGGGGTTTATCTATTATTCGCTAATGTGGAACTGTGTTTTGACTTCATCAGGGAGCAGATTTGTTTGCCATTTCTGTGAACTATTTTCTAAAACCCATAATAAAAAAACAGTAATTATAATAATGGCCTGTCCTAAAATGATGCAAATGCAGACAGTTTTTAGTGAATAATAAAAACGCCTTCACAGCATCTACTCACAAACTGAGGGGAAATAATGCAACTGGTTTTATTTTGTTTTCCTGCAAATCAGCCTACCGCTTCATTTTGAGATTTGGATGAAGATTTGTGCTGTTCCACATCTCAAAGGTGAGAACAGGACATTTACATGAAGGCAACAAACACAAGCATTGGAAAGAAAATTCTGAATGAGAAGAATGATGTGGTTTGAGTGAGTAAAGCGTGACAAAACAGCCCACAAAACAGACTCAAACACAATTCATTGTCATATCATGATTTTAAAAAAATGCACATATTTAAAGACTTTGAAATACTTTTCAAGTATTGATACTTAAGTAATCATGTCCATTCCTGACCTCCAATTACACAGCCAGTCAAAATTTGGACACACCTTCTCATTCAGAGTTTTTCCTTTTTATTATTTTAACATTGTACATGAATACCGAAGACATCAAACTGTGAACGAACACATATGAAACTATGTAGTAAACAAAAAGTGTTAAATGACTTTGAATATGTTTTATATTGTGGCTTGTCCAAAGTAGACACATTTAGCTTTGATGGCAGCTTTACATTCTTTCATGCAGCCGAATTGATTTTCAAATTTTGTCTTTTTCTTGTCTGCTTAATGTGCTTCAGACCATCCGTTGTCTCGTGCAGAGGAAGGGTGCATACAGAGTCAATAGCTGTAGTAGTGCTACTACAACTACTGTACAAATCTATATTATGGCAAGAAACAGTTCAGAAAAGACTGTCCATCATAACTTTAAGAAATCAAGGTCAGTCAATCTGAAAACCCTCAACAACTCTGAATGTGTCTCCAAGTGCAGTCACCAAAACCATCAAATGCTATGATGATGATGAAACCGGCTCTGACGAGGGCCATCCTAAGACAGGAGGACTAAAAGCTACTACTGCTGCATAGAATGTGTTTATTAGAATTATCAGCCCCAGAAACCAACCATTTATAGCACCTCACATAATGTTTGATGGCTGTGTTTTCTCTTTATTTAACTGAGTGGTTCTTGCCATAATATGGATTTGTATGGTAGCTGTAGTAGCACAAATACGGCTAGTGATTCTGTTTCCACCCTTCCTCTGCACAACACAACTGATGGTCTAAAGCATACCAAGAAGGTAAAAAATAGCACATTTTAAGTCACCTGTAAATTTAAAAACTGTTCCAGGTGATTACCTCATGAATCTGATAAGAGAATGCCACAAATATGTAAAGCTGTTGTCAAAGCTAAATGTAGCTACATTGAAAAATCTAAACTATCAAACATGCTCTGTATTGTTTAAGACTTCTTTGTTTACTACATATTTACAAACATGTTCTTTAGTTTGGATGTCTTCAGTATTAATGCGCAATGTTCAAAATAAAGAATAAAGAAAAACACTGAAGGGGAAAGCACGTCCAAACATTTTTTGAATGAAAATTTTAATTTTCTGTTGTTTTCCCAATCACTTCAAAGACAAAAGGTAGAAAAGCTTTAAGTTAATAAGCTACTGTGTAAACATAAAATGAAATAGATCCAAAATCATGCAAAAATCCACCTTTAAGAGCATGGTACAAGAATGTATGGTTGAAATTGTAAAAACAAACAGGCGCTCCAATATGGATGTCTTATATAAACCATTTCTTCTGTATTACATTTGTATCACAAACATTTTATGCGTCTTTTGCCAGATTTTTTGCCTCACATTTCCACAAGAAAACCCCTTCACAAATCAAATGTTACCTAACAGTGTTGTGACTGATGGCAATAAATTTCCCATAGAAAACTGGCAATGTGAATATAATATTTCGATTCTTAGTTTGTGTCCAGGCAGGCAGTGTTGTTGTGGTAAGTCGGAGCAATGAAAGCATTTCAGCATTACCAAAAGAAAAACATACTGGAGTGGCACTGGCAACAGTAGAATGAGATCAGTTTCTGTTCAGCCAAGACTCGCTGGTCATGAAAAATTTAACAGGCAACTCCACAGAGCACGAGCTGAAAATAAGCTGCTGGTACTTACAGTGCATTTCTTAGACAATGTGACTGACGAGAGCATTTATTCTACAACTCAGTAAAAAGGTGGTTCTTGGCACAAACCAAAAGGTTAGAGCTGCTACAAGCGCCAACGGCGCTGACAGCACCGATGTGACAGAAAACGAGTGAACTATGGGTAAGAGGATGAGGGGATGAGAGGATGAGGGGATGAAAGAGTGAGAGGGTGAGGGAATGAGGGAGTGAGTGAGTGAAGGGATGAAAGAATGAAAGGACACCAGGCTGATGACGGGAACAAACCACAGGCTGGTACTGGGAGATACAGTTTCCCTGGACACAAGCAGACTCCTCAGCTCTAACCTCTGCAGAAGGTCTCTCTCTACAGCTTCAAAAGCAACGTAAACCCAACAGTGCCCAGAGAACATTCCTCTGCCAGAGTAGCTCACCTGCAGTTCCTCTGACAGACACCAGATGGAGATGTTTAGTCATTTACACTACCGTATTTTCCGCACTATAAGGCGCACCTAAACGCCGTCTATTTTGTCCAAATATGACACTGCGCCTTAT
>JAQQAE010021092.1:0-10539 GCA_029823295.1 Pseudamia nigra | reverse complement strand
TGTCCCATGAAAAGATATAATTAAATATCTGCAGAAATGTGGGGGATGTACTCACTTTTGTGAGATACTGTATGTATTGACAATGCCTTTGCATTGTCAAAACTTGTCAAAATAAAGCATTATAAGTACATTACTTCACTTGGAGCCAGTAACATCTCCACTGCCTCACACACAAGACCACTTATAATTTTATCCACCTCAGATCTCCTCTCACTCCTGTCCAAAGGTCAAATGTGTCTGAAAAAACAAAATACTTCCCTCAGTTGAACGTCAAGACAGCGTCAAGTCATCATAGTCTTCACCAATACTGGTGAAGATGCGTGGCAGCTGGCTGGTCACTGGCCTGAAGAGGATATGCAGATCTTGTAAACAAACATACATTTGAAATTGTATGGTCAAACACTTGAGCAGGTTAAAGTTATTAGATTCCTTGGAGTTTATTTTGATGGAAAATTAAGTTTGAGAGAGCACATCGACAGAGTAAGGGACAAATGTAAAAGAATAAATAACCTCCTGAGATGCCTGTCAGGAAGAGACTGGGGAGCATCAAGAGAGTCATTGGTCAATATTTATCAGGTTCTAATGAGACCAACATTGGACTATGGTGCATAGCGTACATGTCAGCAGCAGAAATGCACCTAAAAAAAGTTGGATGTGGAACAGGCTCATGCTCTCAGATGTTGTACTGGAGCTTTTAAGTCGTCACCAGTAATAGCCATGCAAGTTGAGGTGGGGGAGCAGCCACTGACAATTAGGAGGTTAAAACTCATGTTGGCATGTTGGGTAAATCTGCAGGGTCACAGTGATTTGCATCCCACAAAGACTATCTTACGAGACTGCTGGGAGCATGACAAAAGTAGTTATAAGAGTTGTGGATGGGTTGCAAATATAATAGCTTGAAATGTAGGTCTGAGTGAAGTTAATTTTAGCCCAACAGTACCAATGTCAGATATTCCTCCATGGATGTACATAATGGGATTCAACAACTACTGAAAGATAAATCAGGAGAAGCAAGGCTAATAGTGGAAAAGTATTTGGAGCAGAACTTTGCAGTGAAAACAGTAATATTTACAGATGGATCAAAAGACGCTGAGAGTGAACGGACAGGAGCAGCCATCTTTATACCTCGGTTCAGAGCGGCAATCGAACAAAGAACAACCGATCACCTATCTGTGTCTACAGTGGAGCTTATAGCTGTTGTGAAGGCCTTGGAGTGGCTGGAGGAAAACACACATAATCCTCTGATTACAGCTCGGCAGCGTTGGCAAGCATTAAATCAGTGAAATCATGTAGACTGGATATTATTTTCCAAATTCACCAGATATTATACAAATTGCACAGTAAGGGTATAGGTGTCTGTTTTGTGTGGGTCCCTGCTCATGTGGGAGTAGAGGGGAATGAGGAGGTAGTCATTCTAGCCAAACAATCACTCAAAACAAAAACAGTAGACATAAGTACTACACTGAGTGGGAGGGAGGGTAAAGCAATCATAAAAAAGCGTGTGTTGAAGTCATGGCAAGAGTATTGGGATTTCGAAGACACAGGGAGACAGCTTCATGACATAGAAAAATTTGTTGGATGTGGAAGAAGGCTGGGCAGGAACCGCAGAGAAGAGACAGTGATGACTCGCCTCAGAATATGTCACACTGGATTCAGTAGCACACTTCAAAAAATAGGGACGCATCAAACTGGGGAGTGTATCCATGTGGTGTCATGGAAACGGTGCAGCATGTGTTGTTGGACTGTGGGGCCTATGAGGAGGAGCGGTGCAAATTGAAGTCAGTTCTTCAGAGAAGGGGGTTGGGTTTTACAGTGGGTAGCCTACTGAGAGAGGCAGGAAGGGGGGCGACGAGTGACGTGATTAAGTTCCTGAGGAACACAGGGTTAATGGGGAGAATTTAGGTAGGTCATTCAGATGTTTTCATTTATTTTTGTTTGTGTGGCTGTGGATGTAGGTGTGTGTATACACATATGCAAATAAATATCTAAAGACATATTACTTAACTTATGTTATATTTAGTATTATTATTGATTTATTAGGTTTTTTTTTGTTTCCTGCTGATCCACTGTACCACACTCCAGTCCGGTAGGTGGCGGTAATCTATCTGTTAAGTCGGGTGCCGGCCGCCAATCAAAACCAAAAGAAGAAACGTTCGCCCGCTCTCCTCCTCCTCCTCTTCTCGTCTCCTCCTTTCGGCTGCTCCCCTCGGGGGTCGCCCCAGCGAAATACCAATGATTCGCATGTGTGATCTGGCAGAGGTTTTTACGTCGGATGCAGTTCCTGACAGAACCCTCACAACAAGGGACAAATTAGCAGATTTATGCATTTTAAACCTATCTAATTTACATTAAAACAAAAAGTATAACAAGACAACTATACAAGTCAAGAAATGTTCCGAGACATCAGACGGAAAATAAGTAATTATAAAGAATACAAACAGGAAGCTGTGACATCACCATACTCAGTGCTGCTCAAATGGACACTGTCGGACTTCCGCCCTCAGCAAACACATTAGTGCGTGAATCGCACCATGCTGCTGTTGATTTATGACACCGTACAAGGAAAGCTGCCTCCTGCACGGTTGAGTCCCAAGTTGTAGCTGCGGTGGTGACTGTTTCCAACCCGCTGAGGGCTGCCGTTTTGTCTCCGGCTTCGTCTTCGTACTGTTTGCTACCACGCCGCTCTACTGCTGCTCCGCCTCACTGCGTGCTGCGGCCGAGGCTTGCGCGCTGGTTGCGGGAGCCTCGCTCCAAGCAGCCGCGGTGACTGCTGACCCGGCCGCGGGGCGGGCTCTTGTTTACTTGTAAATGCAGTAATCTTATTTTAATGTTGATTACACCGTGTACTTTTATGCTGATTTTCTTTCCTTGTGTTTTTAGAGCCTGAGTGCCTGCGGTGGTGGGACTGGTGTCCCTTTGAAGACCCACCTGTACTCCCTGGCATTTTACCCCAGTTCGCAGAGTTGATCTTTATCAAACGTAGATTTGTTTCATTTTTGTTATATTATTTTATTGCGTTTTAATATTTTACGTATCTTATTGCTTTTGTTTTATTGCTGTTTGTTATTTTAAGTTGTTTTGTGTTTTATATTTCTTCCATGTATTCCTTGTAGAGTTTTTGCTGATGTGGTCCAAATGTACAGCACTTTGGCCTGTTTGGAATTTAAAGGGCTTTATAAATAAAGTTGGTATGATATAGTATTGTATTTAGTGATTTTTGCCTCAACCTAAAGTCGTCTTAAGCACCAGTAGCCATTAGTAAGCCTCAGCCTGTCTTATGCGGATTTTGTTAGCAAGCACTATTTTAAGAATTGTATCAATCAATGTAAAGAATAAACACTGAATCCCTGTGAACTGAAAACCCCATCTCTGTGCGTCATCAGCTACTTACCTGTGTGCCACATCCATTTAAAGATTTACTATAGTTCCTTGTGTGAAATTCCCAAGGTGGCGTTGTCATAACCTTAGATTGAGCCAAACCAAAAGTCCTTACTGCCGTCTGTCACTGGGTTTTGGACCCAGGGACTGAGGAAATGTGTCCCTTCACTAACATCTTGAACCCCTCTGAACCGGTGGAATATCACTGCCCGGTGACCAATGTCAGCGGTGTCAAAATGGACAGTTTCTTTAGCAAAAAGTTTGAGCAAAAGGAATTGTGGGTTTTTATAATAAAGGAACTGTACAATCTAGTAAAAAGCAGTGATAAACAATTCATTCAATTGTTTTCAAAAACAACCAAGTAGGTCATATGACCTAGAATTTCTTTGTTAAAGATCAAATTCGTATATGAAGCATTTTGAAGGTACAGTGATGTCTTTCATCACACCATTGCAATCACAACTGAAATTTCTTGCATGCTAAGCCTTTTTACTTTAATTTCCCTCTAATTTTCTTAATGGCAAAGGTGCAACAGTTTCACCTTTAAGTTCTTGCATCCCAAAAGCAAATAAATACATATCTATGACATTTGCTAGATTATGGTCTACTTACATGATTTCTGACATGACACCTGTCAAATTAACACTAGAAAATATGCAATCTCTGAAGAGATTGCGTGGGATTGTGGATTCAAAATCGCTGGACTTGCTGAAGTTCATGAGGATGGAATGAACATCAAAGGTTCAAAGGCAGTGCAGCGTTGGCACTGCAGTCACCAATATTATGTTTGACTTCTCCATTCATTACTTATGGAAAAAATTTGTGAAAAAAAAAATTGAGTACTACAAAAGATAGATTTACAAAACGCAAAAAATTAAGTTCCCTCTCATCAATGTGTTTTTTAAGTAAATATTAAATGACAAATGAAACATGAGCGCTGCCTCAGATGGCAGCTACAAGTATGTTTTGGCTTTTCATTTCCTCTGACTTTGTTCTACATTTGGTAAAAACAACCGCAAGAACATTATTTACCCTTCTCAAAATTGCATTACAAAGTTCTTTACAACAAATATAAGAACATTATTAAAATACACATTATGATTTACTTAATTTGCACACAAGTTAATAGCAGTAGTAGTGGTAAAAAATAATTTAATTGTGTAGCACTTATCAAAACAGCATTACAAGTGTTTTATAACAAACATACTGAACACTGAGAAAATATACACTTGTATACAGACACACAGACAAAGAGAATGAAAAGTAAAAAATGTGGAAAAACCTGAAAAATATGAGCAAATATAATCAATGTAAGATAAAAACAGAGTCCATAATAAACAGGGTGATTTAAACACACAATGACCTCAGTTTGTACTAATGAATAAAAGCAAATTCAGAATAGACTTTGAAGGGTTGGCATCGGTCGTAAACATTCGCTGTAGACTCACTTTGGCACTAATGTGGGATTTTTTTGATCAGTTTTGGCATAAAAAGGTATCCGTTATTGGCTTTTCATACCCAGTCAAATAAACAATCATAATCCATGCAGAGTTTGGTTTACACTGAGGTGGAGCAGTTTTTTTTATCTAACAGAGTTCACAGTATTATTTTTTCCATTTGTAACAGGTATTTGGGGGTTGTTACAATATCATGTATAACAGCTCGATTGCAATAGATCAGTTCTATAATACTCATGAATGGCAATATAATAATAAGCAAATGCACACAATTAATAGATTTCAAATTACAGTCAAACAGGCATTTCGTATCAAAATTGAATAATAATACTTCCAGAATATCACAAACATCAAATAGGACATAATATAATCAAGTTAAACAACCATGGTCATACAGTAACAAATGCAAACAGCCAGTGCTGTTCCAGCCTACTAGCAACTAGCTAGTAGCAGTTTAGCAATAATTACCATAATAATTCACAGTAGCTACTTTAGGAAACCTCATTCGAATCACGTGACAAATTCTTCACATCAAAGGCACATGAGTCGATAGCGTAGAAAGCAAATATGGGACAGTATGTGCCACAAACATATCGAGCGCTGATTAGCATTAGCGTGTTAGCACTCACCAATTCATTCATTCGTACACGACCCGTAAACTGTGTGACTCAGTCACGGAACTGGGCATCTGCAAGTTGAGGAGCACGACACTTAAGACGGACATTTTAAAGGCATAAACGAGAGATGTATTTCCTACATAATGCGCTTTCACCTGCGACTGTTCTACGTCCACCGGGGCACTTGCACCATATTCATAAACATAATCCCGCACCGGCCCAAATCACGTACGACAGCCATCGCGAGATTCAGGGTCACTATGGTAATGGATGCCTGACAGGGCACTTGATTAGCTGGGTTACATATTATTTTGTGTCTTAACGTTGCTTCTATAGTTTTGTTCAGCCTGAATTCTTTTTGTCCAATGTAGTATATATTATAAATCAGATTTTCACAAATGCTGTGCAAATGCATTTTATTTCTGTTGTGACAGCACTTGGACGACCTCTAGCGCGGACCAGACAAACAACACAGCAGTTTGTGTACTTTCACTTTTCTTCCAGGGCTTGAAAAGTGACGCTCTTTGACAGACACCGACAATACGCCGTGGAATTCAGAAGGTCAGTTATTATTGCAAACACTAAAGATACCTAAGATATTCTATAACACAATGGCGTCTTGACTGAACACAACATCCATCGGTTTGGCTGTATACAGTTTAGATGTGTCAGATTGTTTCCACTTCCTTGTCTGCGCATTGTGAATTACGGGCACGCAGCAGTTTACTCATTTTTGCAGCATTAACAGCAAATTGACATGAAACAATGAACAATGGTAGTGTGGTTTATTTCGTCTGTGTCTTAAATAAGACAACACCGCAATAAAACTCATTCATTTTTGGTTTAACCAGAAAAGTCGATTTATTTTATTTTATCGCCAGTAGGGGGCACTGTTCATCCCTGTACGCCAATTAGGTTTGGAGAAAAAAAAGGATCAAAATAATCACCAAAAACAAACAAAATACTTAAAAATGAAAACAATGAACGCTGAAGAAAAAAAAGGATCAAAATTATCTTTGTACTGCACAAAATAACCAAGAAAATAAGATCAACAAAATATCAACAAAACTGCACAAAAAGAAGCAAAGCTATCCACGAAATGCACGAAGAACAAGTTGAACAAAAATAACCAAGAAAATGAACAAATCTAAAGGAAAAGTGAACAAAGGTGAAGGAAAAATGAACAGTCGTCCTGAAAAACCAACAAAATAAGAAACAAAATGAACCAATAAATAAGCAAAAAGAAAAAAAAATCAAGCAAACGAGCAAAAATGAACAATATGATGAAGAAACGGAGCAAAAAAAATTTAAAAAATGAATGAATAAAATAAACTACAAAAATGAATAAATCACCCAAAAAACATTAAATGAACCTGTTCTGTGATATAAAGTTACTCACTACCTGAAGTACTTTTATTTATGAGTACTTCTACTTCCTTTTACTCGAGTACTGATTCTGCTCCCTGGCATTTCCATATGACACAACTTCTCTTTACAAATATATGACAAAGGGTCAATTTGACCCGAACACCAGATGAGGGTTAAAGAAGAAATGATGCTTTTGCTGCTGCATATTCTTCTTGAACATCAGGCTGAAAATAAACTGTCAGGAAGAAAGGAAACAAGGGGCATTAACATCCACTGTCACAGTCTGCAGACCTATTATCCATGGTGTATTCAGTTTTGCTCTAAAATGAGTCTCTTGGACAATACACAGCGAATATACAGTGGATCTCAAAAGTCTACACATCCCTGTTCAAATGCCAGGTATTTGTGATGCAAAAAATTGACACCAAGATAAATAATTTCACAACTTTTTCCACATTTAATGTGACCTATGTCCTGTGCAACACAATTGAAAAAAAAAACTGAAACCTTTAAAGGGGCCAAATAAAAAATAAAAAACTTAAAATAACCTGGTTGCATAAATACACACCCTTAAATTAATACTTTGTTGCAGCACCTTTGGCTTTTATTCCAGCACTCAGTCTTTTTGGGTAGGAGTCTATCAGCCTGGCACATCTTGATGTGGCAATATTTGCCCATTTGCAAAACCGTTCCAAATCTGACACATTGTGAGGGCATCTCCTGTGCACAGCCCTCTTCAGATCAACCCACAGATGTTCCATTGGATTCAGGTCTGGTTTCTGGCTGGACCATCCCAAAACCTCAATCTTATTCTGGTGAAGCCATTCTTTTGTTGATTTGGATGTGTGCTTTGGGTCATTGTCGTTCTGAAAGATGAAGTTTCTCTTCATAACAGAAGCCCAAAGGTTTTGTGCCAACACTGACTGGTATTTGGAACTGTTCATAATTCCCTCCACTATAATTCCCTAAGGCCCCAGTTCCAGCTGAAGAAAAACATCCACAAAGCACGATGCTGCCACCACCATGCTTCACTGTAGATACGTATGGCGTTCTTTAGGTGATGAGCAGTGTTGTTCTTGCCCCAAATTTCCATCCATCCATCCTTTTTCTACCCCTTAATCCTCGTGAGGGTCGGGGGACGGGGGGTGCTGGAGCCTATCCCAGCTGACTTGAGCGAAGGCAGGGTACACCCATCGCAGGGCTGACACATAGAGACAGACAACCACTCACACTCACATTCATGCCTATGGACAATTTAGAGTGACCAATTCACCGAACCCCCTAGTGCATGTTTTTGGTGGTGGGAGGAAGCCGGAGTACCCGGAGAGAACCCACGCAGACACGGGGAGAACATGCAAACTCCCCACCACCCGGTGTTGGGATCGAACCCTCGAGTGCTACCCACTGTACCACCATGTCGCCTGCCCTTCAACCTTGGTTTCATCGGACCATAAAAAATTTCCCCACATGCGTTTGGGAGATTTCAAATGTCTTTTTGCAAAATGAAGCTGGGCTTGGATGTTTTTCTTCATAAGATAAGGCTTCCGTCTTGCCGCCCTATCCGATAGCCCAGACATATTAAGTAGACGGGAGATTGTCGTCACATGTACTACACAGACAGAACTTGCCAGAAATTTCTGCAGCTCCTTCAATGTTGCCGTCGGCCTCTTGGCAACCTCCCTGACCAGTTTTCTTCTCATCTTATCACCAATTTTGGACGAACATCCTGTTCTTCACTGTGTTCCATGGTATATTTAATTCCTTGGAAATTGTTTTGTACTTTTCACCTGACTGATCTTTGAACAATGAGATCCTTTGATGCTTTGGAAGCTCTCTGCGGACCATGGCTTGTACTGGAAGATGTGGCAACAAAAATGTTAGGAAAAGCCTACTAGAACAGCTGATCTTTATTTGGGGTTAATCAAAGGCACTTTAAATGGTGACAGGTGTGTGTTGACTCCAATTTAACATGAGTTTGAATGTAACTGGTTAAATCTGAACACAGCCACATCCCCAGTAATAAGAGTGTGTGCACACTTGTGCAACCTCATTATCCCAGTTGTTTATTTTTACTTCACCTCCCTGAAAGATTTCAGCTTGTTTTTCAATTGCATTGTGCAGGTTATAGGTCACATTAAAGGTGGAAAAAGTTGTGAAATTATTCATCTTGGTGTCAATTTTTACATCACAAAAACCTGGCATTTGAACAGGGGTGTGTAGACTTTTGAGATCCACTGTATTGACGTCAATGATTATAGTTTCAAAATCATAATGTTCTGAAAAGAAGCACAATATATCATGCCTATGTCGTTATTTTGCAATTTCTTCTTATATGTAAAATGCAGGTCTTATGTACAGTTGTGAAAAAATTAGGACACCCCATTAAATAGTCAGCTCTTTATTAAAAAATGTTCACATATCAATGTCCAATCTTATTTTTATTTATTTCTGGAAAAGAAAGTGATTTAATAGTCATTTAACAACAAATATTAATGTTGTTTTACTCATCGAACAAAAGATATGAACAAAAATGCATTTTAGTGGAGGAAAAAGTTAGAGGTTAGTTCCGCTTCAGCTTTAATTTTTTTACAGGTTGTTTCATATGTTCCTCAAGCATCCTCTGATAAACTGTAGAATTCATGGTGCATTCTATGATGGCGAGCTGGCCAGGTCCTGGTGCAGCAAAGCATCCCCAAACCATGACACTTCCACCTCCATGCTTCACAGTTGGTATGACGTTCTTTTCCTGGAATGCCTTATTTGGTTTACGCCAAACATGTCTTCTGTTCTCGTGTCCAAATAATTAAGTTTTAGACTCATCTGTCCAAAGAACATTATTCCAGAAGTCACGGTCTTTATCTACAGTGGGGTAGACAAGTATTTAGTCACCAATTGTGCAAGTTCTCCCACTTAAAAAGATGACAGAGAGGCCTGTAATTTTCATCATAGGTTCACCTCAACTATGAGAGGCAAATTGAGAAAAAAATCCAGAAAAATCATATTGTAGAACCTTGTGAAGACGTACAGAAAATGTTTGACCTCTGTCATTGCCAACAAAGAGTATATAACAAAGTACTGAGATGAACTTTTGTTATTGACCAAATACTTATTTTACTGAGGAATTTATGTACCAATTAATTCATGAAAAATCCTACAATGTGATTTTCTGGATTTTTTTTTCTCATTTTGTCTCTCATAGTTGAAGTGAACCTGTGATGAAAATTACAGGCCTCCGTCATCTTTTTAAGTGGGAGAATTTGCACAATTGGTGGCTGACTAAATGCTTATTTACGCCACTGTATGTTCTCTCTGGCAAACTTCAGTCTTGGCCTTAATGTTTTTCTTAGAGAGCAAAGGTTGGACGGCCAGACCTGGGCATGATGGCAGTTGTTTGAATGTCCTCCACTTGTTTACAAGTTTCCGGATGGTGGAATAGCTGATGTTAAATTCTTTTGAGATCTTTTTAAATCCCTTGCCAGACTCATAAGCGGCCACTATCTTCTTTCTGAGGGGCCTGGCTTCAGACAGCGCTTTGGATCTCACCATGGTGCTCACTCTGACTTCAACAGTCAGGGACACACCAAACTTAATGTCTGAGGTTTAAATAGGTCAAGGTTCCTTCAAAACGATGTTCTGATCATATGCACCTGATGTGATACACCTGTGTGTGATTTTAACCATTTTAAGTGAGAAAATATGTGGGGGTGTCCTAATTTATT
>JAQQAE010021091.1:0-10540 GCA_029823295.1 Pseudamia nigra | reverse complement strand
GTGCTGAGTGTCCGGGTGTCGGATGTGAGCCTCCCCAGCTTGACGTGCTGCTTCCTGTCAGACAGGAAGTCTGTGATCCACCTGCAGGTGGAGTCAGGCACACACAGCTGGGAGAGTTTGTATTGTATTGTATAGGATATTGCTTTGACACTTTCCCCCTTTTGATCATATATGATCACACAAGAAACAAAACAACAGAAATATAATCACAAAATCAATTAGACATCAACACACCATAAACGTCGTAGAGCACGGAAGACAAAGTAATTTAGGGCACCACCACGAACATCAGAACAATTCACTCCAGTCACGGTTTAAGAAGAGTCGTCAAACAGTGGGGTGGGTAGAAAGCACAAGGGAGTGTTGCATGCTGTTTTTATGCCAGCACATCTCGTGCGTTTTGTTCCAGGTCCATAAACTTCAATCCCTCACCGGAGATCAGGCAAAAGAGTTCATAGGTGCTCAGTGACTGTGGTTGTTGTTATCATCAATAGGTTGCCACAACCACAATGTGAGTTGATTTCTTGTCCTTTACTTCAATGTCGGTGGTCGCTTGGCATGCTACATATAGCAATCTGAGCGCTTATTTCACCTCACTGAGGCTTGGCACGCCTCGGTGCAGGGGAACGCTTATTTCACTTCACCCTGATTTTGACTGTGTGTGGCCAGTTGGTCTCGTGGTGGTTGGAGGTCGTTTGGCACCCTTCTGCAGTGTGTCACGTGGATTCACATAGCTCTCTCAGCGATCTTCACTGCAGTGTGAGTAGTCAGGAGCACTTGAAACGGGCCCAGCTATCCAGGATCTTTCCACCTTTTGCGTCTGGTGTTCTTTACGACGACGTAGTCACCGGGCTGCAGATCATGGAGTGGGTGGTAGGCTGGGGTGGGTAGAGCGTCCCTCACCTGTTGTCAAATACCTGCAAGAGTTTTTGTGAGGTTTGCACAGTAGGTTGACAGTGTCTTCACACAGTGTGATGTCTGGCGGTGGTCCAGGTGGGTGGAGTCCCACGTTCGGTGGAGCTGCAAAGAGAATTTCAAATGGGCTCGTTTTAGCTCTGGGAAGCGTGCACATTCTCATGTGCATAAGCACTAAGGGAAGTGCTTTGACCCATGAGAGACCTGTTTCATCACAACATTTTGCCAGCTTGGCTTTCAAAATTCCATTTTCCCGTTCCACTGCTCCGTCGCTTGATGGGTGGTAGGTGCAGTGTCACCTGAGGTGAATGGCAAAATAGGTTGAAAGCTGTGTGATGGCTTTGTTTATGAAGTGTGCACTGTTGTCACTAGATAGTTTTGATGGAATTCCCCATCGTGGAATGATTTCCCGAATCAGTGCTTTTGCCACTACAGCAGCTGTAGTTTTTGAGGATGGAAACACTTCGACCCATTTTGACCACATATCGACCATGACTAAGCAGTACCTCTTCCCTTCCACAGGGGTAAGTTCCACAAAGTCCATCATTATGTGTTCAAATGGTCTGTCTGGTGGTGGATGTGCAGCCAATTGGTTGGTTTGAATGGCTCTGCCTGGGTTATGTGTTGCACAAATAACGCATGCTTGGCAGTGTTTTTGAGCGTAGCCTGTAAACCCTTTTCTAAACCAATGTTGTTTTAAGGCTCCCTGCATTCCCCTTTTGACACGTGGTCTAAGTCATGTTTCAATTTCGCATAATGGGGAAACAGTGCTGAGGGTAGACAGGGTTTGCCATCTGGGCCAAACCAGCCTTGATGTGTTTTTGTGGCACCTGCTGCAGACCAGAGTTTCACATCCGATTTGGAGGCTAGGGTGAGGAGATCTGGGAGGGAAGAAGGAAGTGAAACCAAGCTGTGTGTAGGTTGTGGCGGCGGTGGTGGCAAGGCCGCAGCAGCCTTGGCAGCTGCATCCGCTCAAGCATTTCCTGTAGATACAACATCAGAGGAGTTAGTGTGAGCAGCACATGGCAATAGAATGGCATCCAACAGTAGAGCAATGAGATGGTGATGGAGAATGGGTATACCGTCTGATTTGAAGAAACCGCGATGTTTCCACATTGTTCCAAAGTCATGTGACATGCCAAATGCGTACCGGGAATCTGTGAACACCATGACTGCCTGTCCCTTCCCCATCTTGCAGGCTTCTGTCAATGCGACGAGCTCTGCAGCCTGGGCAGAGTAATGAGACGGGAGGGAAGACAACAGCAGAACGGCATGGTCAGAACAGACGGCAAATCCTGCTCTGCACTGACCCGTGAGAGGGTCGCGAGACACGGAACCGTCCACGTATAACACAAGATCATAATTTGAAAGTGGGACATCGCTGAGGTTGGGTCACAGAGAACACGTGACGGATAGCTCGGTCACACAGTCATGTGGCTCCCCATCCTCTGGGAAAGGCATGAGTGTGGCTGGATTCAGAACAGTACAGCGCTTCAGCGTGATGTTAGGCATGTCCAATAGGCACGTGTAAGTCGCACGGCGGACAAATGCTAGGTGTTATTTTGGTGTAAGATTTGAGAGACGGCATGCGGTACCAAGAGAGTAAGTGGACTATATCCTATGATGTCTCTTGACGCGCATACGGCTCTTTCGGCTGCAGCAATGGTGCGCAAACAGTGTGGCAGCCCCCTGGCAACGGGCTCAAGTTTATCAGAGAAATATGCAACCGGTCTGAGTCTGTCACCATGCATTTGTAGGAGTACGGACATCATGTGACCATGGCGTTCGTCCACCATTTGTGTGAATGGCTTATCTGGGTTGGGGAGGCCAAATGCGGGCGGGGACTGGAGCTGCATCTTAAGAGACAGGAACGCATCCTCAGCCTCGGGGGTCCATTGCAGTGCAGATGACGGGTGTTTCCCGGTTTCATGGCACATATCGGGGTCGTTCGACTTCCAAATAGCTAGGAACGAAACAGCGACAATATGAACACATTCCCAAAAATGACATAATTTGTTTGACAGTCACAGGTTTTGGAACAGACTGAATTGCTCTAATATGTTTTTTTGACATGATTTTGCCATTGGGTGAAATGACGTGTCCCAGGAATGTGACCTGGCGCTGTGCAAATTGAAGTTTTGATTTGCTGACCTTGTGACCTTCTGTAGCTAAATGCTGGAGAAGGCGGACTGTATCAGTCCAGCATTGCTCAACAGCAAGAGGTCATCCACGTATTCTAAGACAGACGAACCAGGCGATAACATCAGCGGTGAAAGAGACTCGTGCAACGCATCATTGTACACCGTGGGGCTTTCCGTGTAGCCTTGCGGAAGGCAGGTGAACGTATAACCTTTCCCGTTAAATTGGAATGCAAACCAGTATTGCGAGTCTGGGTGTACTGGAACACTGAAGAATGCATTAGACAGATCAACCACCAAGAAACACTGTGCATCAGGTGGTATCTGAGTCAACAGGGTGTACGGATTTGGAACGTTGGGTGCACGTGCATGCACCGCTGCATTAAGTGCCTTAAGGTTTCGTACGAAGCGCCACTCTGATTGTGCTGGTGGTTCTCTGTATTTCATCACAGGAAATATCGGTGTACACACAGGTGAGTTATTGCATGGTACGATAACACCAGCGTTCAATAACGCATCAAAAAAGGGTGTTATTCCGGCTATGGCTTCTGGTTTCAATGGGTACTGGGGTCGTTTAGGCCTAAACGTCGATTAGGGAGTGACCACGAGTGGTTCACAATTCTGAATCAGGCCTACATCATATTTCCCTTTCGCCCAAAGTGAATCTGGCACCACCTGTAATGTATCAAGGTATGTGTCTGTAAGTGAGACACAGGTTCGAGCCTCGCGAGGATTTTGGAACACAAATAACGTGCACAGAGCAGGTGTTTGTAGTTGCAGTGGAGTGCAGTACACCTGGGCGGAGGGGGAATATTGTACATTTGGATCATGAGTCGGTTCCCAATCAGAAAGTTTGGAACAATGTAACGTCCATGGTCCTAGGTCACGCCACTGGTCAGTGGATTGTTTCGGTAGTGACACCTGTGGTGTGCTGTGTGCAATAAAAAAAAATCCAATTGCTCTTTTGTGAGTTCAATTTTAGCTGTGCAGCGCTCTTTTGACCAAAATAACATCGACGTAAAAATAGGCATTGACATCAGTGAAAAAGGTTTCTTCGTAATTTGCATCTGGCGCTGGGGTTACAAAGGACGTGCAGTGGATTTTCTCTGGATGCATAAAACATGCAGAGGGGCTTACCAGTGCTCATGCTTTGGTCACCAGGGACTGAGCTATGTCAATCGGGATCCACCATTGGTACACATAAAGCGAGTTGAGGGAGCTGGCCTGAAACATAGCCAAGAACGACTCCTCCTCAGGTCCACGTCTGACGGCTTTCACCCCATCAGGCGTGGAGATGAGATAAATATTGCATTTTATCATCAAATCATGTCCCAATAAATTTATTGGACACACTGGTGACAGCAAAAATGCATGGTTGAGTGAAATTGTTGCATCTTCAGTGCAATATGATACTGGAATGGTAAGTTTCTCGTGTGTGCGTGTACCACTAGCGCCCACGGAGAAGATGAACCTATCACTCAGTTGTAATTCGAGGTGTTCTTGAAACCTGATAACCGAATGTGTGGCCCTTGAATCGACCAGGAATACAGGTGGTTTGCCATGTATTAGCATAGTCATTTTAGGCATTTTCTGTATGACAGTGTCACTTAGGTGTGTGTATGTGTGTGTTTGTTTGGGTGTGTTTTGTTTCTTATCTGAGTTTGTGCCGGCCTCCGTCGAGTCCACCCTTCCGGCTCCTCCTGTCCTCCCGCCCCTCAGTCAGATTGGTGTGGTCCCCTCTGAAAGTCATGCGGGGGTGGTCCCTGCATCATGGGGCGGTGCTGTCCTCGTCCACGTCCTCGTCCAAATCCTCTTTCTGGGTTTGTGGGGACAGTCTTTTGCCCAGTGTCTGAATTGTCCGCAGCGGAAACACACATCGGTTGGGACCATGGAGCTGGAAAACGACGGTACAGGTGCCAGAGGCTGTGGCTGGGGAAGGGCCTGGGCAGGAGTCCAGGGTGCATTTGCATTCTGGATGTGGTGGAACATTATCAGCTGTGCTTGATGAAGTTGACCTTCTCTGCGGCACCAGCTGGCTTCATCCTTCCCCTGCAGATGGCGCTGGGCGTGTTTTGCATGTCTGACGAGCTCTGACGCTTTCACAGTGGGGTCTTGTTTGCGGACGTCTGGTTTCAAGCCCAAGAGAAACTGATTCTTCAACAGGCTCTCATACGGTGTCATCGGGCCGTCTGGGAAAGCATCAGGCTGAGTCATGCCTGAATAACAGTCAAACACTCCTTTCAATCGGATAAAGAAGTCATCTGGGCCCTCCGCTTCTTCTTGAGTACAGGTGTTGACTCTGCCCATATCGCACATTGCTTTGAGTCCCCACTTCTTGATGTTGGACCCGACGTTGTTGGGGCGGTTGGTAGGGAGGAGGGATGTCCAGGGTTTCGTTGACAAGAGTCTGTGATTTCTGTAATGAAGGATAAAGGGAAGTACTGCAATTTGTGTTTGTTTTGTCAGATGGTTCCATTATCAACTTTACTTCATCTTTTTCAACTTCCTCTTTGTCTGTCTCTGTATTATTGAATGGCAGACGCTTGGATGTCTGTTTCCGTTCCCTGATTTCGCATTCTGTTTGCCACATTTTTAGGCACCTTTCATGTCGTGTAACTTCATCTAAATCCTTTTTCTTTATCATTTTCCCTTTCATTATTTTAGTCTTTTCTTCTTTTCATTTCTCTTCAAGTTTTTTTTCAATTGGTTTTTTCACTCAGTGATCGCTTTTCTGGGAATCCGTAATGTTTGACCCAGCATGAGAAACATTCTGTACTGTCCGGACCATATTTTCCAATCATATGTTTTACTATTGGTGAGTCATAGTCGGGTTCTTCCCCCTTACTATGTCGTCCTCCCATTTTGTCCGTTCACCTTATTTACATGTAATTATTCTTCTACATATATTTATCTATATATGTTATTTCCCTTTTTTTCCGTCGTCTCACGGGTGTTTACCCTTTCTTGGAATCTTCCTCACAGGGCTTCGTTTATCTATATTATTACCTTGTAACCTGTTCTCAGATAGAAACCTCAGGGGATTTACGGACTGACCCGATTCTTGACTAGTTTACATGTAACTTAGAAGGACGTAATAGTAAACGACAAGGACCATAAATATGATGAAAACAACAGACCACAATGTTAAGTACAACGTATTTCCTACTTCCGTTTGTTTTCGTATATGATTCACTTCGTTATTCATTCAATACTTATGGATTTGAATCAGATTAAATACTTCTCATCGTATGAATCATTCTGTCAATTTACTGTAGGACTTCTATCGCCGTCGATCGAGATCAAAACCTCGGTCCTCGTCACTCTAATTCCTTTTGAGGTTTGAGGATGAGTCTTGTAGATTCGGGTGGCCATTCCCCGTGGTTCTGTCCCGACGGACGTAGAATCCCAATTCTGACACCAAGTTTGTGCTGGCAGGAACGATCATTGGTGAGGAATAAAGTTTTGGAAACGTCTGTTTTTTGAGTCGTTTATTGCGTCAGGTCAGATACATGACCCAGAAGCATGCAGAGTGATCTCTGCTGTGATCAGGAAATGGTGAGCTTATGTAGGCATGGGCAAAACAATGCTGCATGTGTGGGTGGTTTCAGCTGCACCTGTTTAGTGGGAAGTCAGTTACTGGCAGTGACACACAGAAACCAGTGTAGCGGTCGTGTAACAGTGTAACAGTGAAACAGTGTATCAGGTATGAGGATGTAGGCATGAGATATTGTGGAACTTGGCATGTTTGTGTGCTGATGTCGTGCGGAGTTGCAGGATATTGCTTTGACACTGGTCCATTCCAGGACTCTACACTTCTTAGTTTTTAGCCAGTCCTTGGTGGATTTGCTGGTATGCTTTGGATCATTGTTATGTTGCAGGGTCCAGTTCTGCCTCAGCTTAAATTTTTTTACAGATGGTTTCGCATGTTCCTCAAGCACCCTCTGATACATGGTAGAATTCATGATGGATTCTATGATGGTGAGCTGGTCAGGTCCTGCTGCAGCAAATCATCCCGAAACCATGACACTTTCAACTCCATGCTTCACAGTTGGTATGAGGTTCTTTTCTTGGAATGCTGTATTTGGTCGATCACTAATGCAGTTGCATCACAAAATTCATTTACAAAGCTTTTAACGGAGGGTGTTGGTAATGTGTGTGTTGAATCATCATGGATGTCCTTGGGTGCGTGTTTGTGATATAAGCCCTTTGAGTCCTTGAGTCCCGCCCCCAGCCATCGCATCTCAGTTCAGATAACACAGCACCACGGCAGTTGCCATGGGAGCCTCAGAGCAGATCATCTTGAATCCTCTCCAAGAGGCTATGAGGAGAGGGGGGTGGATGGGGGATTAGGAGCACCATATCTAATTGTTCTCAGGGGGATTTGCAGCTGCTTGACCTTGACTGGTGGCAACAGTGTAAGGGAGCCAAAATACAAGATAATATGCATTCTTTGCTTCAAGGCAGATAAGTGATTCCCCCTCTATGAGTCCATCTGATCCAGTTGTCTAATTGGTGCATTTTTGACCATCACAGACTGTCCAGCGCTTCGTAGAGCCATCAGCAACTCCCTGTTGGTAACCAGCCTTCGGTTCATGTCAGAAATCATCCCTTACTGAATTGCAATGGACCTACCCACATGATCAATTAGCAGGGTCAGCTTCTGGGGGCTTTAGACGGCTGCCATTATCTTCTTAATCGAACAATACACCAGGATACACCACCCAAACCAATCAGCAGAAGTATCATAGTTCCGAATAAGTATAAGTCTTCAATGTCCTCAATGGACAGCGGTGCGAGGCAAATTACCTTCCACTGGTCCCAGGGCTCTCTAATGCACCCATCAGGGCAGGCGGACTCCCCCAACCCCCGAGTTTTCCTAGTTGAAAAAAGTAATTGATAATAACGTCAATGTGATTCCAATTGCTATGGGTATGTTTTCATGGTCAACAAATCCAGTAATGTAGCTAACATAAATGTAGGCGTGTTTTTGTTGGGTGTAAATCATATTTTGGGGAAAAATGCGCTGCTTGGTGGAGGTCTGCTCTCTCTGAGTGATTTCTAGTTATTATTAAAGCTGTCATGTGTCTACTTTGAACAATCTAAAATATAAAACATTCTGAGTTGTTTAACACTTTTTTTGTTCACTACATCATTCCATACATGTTCTTTCACAGTTTGTCTTCAGTATTAAAAATAAAGGCAAGTGTAATGTAATGGACAGTATCTCTGTTTAAGATAGTTTGGTTAAATGTAGAATGTTTCACTGTGTGTCGTAGTTTTTAAGGTAATGTCTTTTTGGCTGCAGTCGAAATGTTCCAGAGGATGATTGTTTTCTGCAGCTCTTAGATTTTAGATGTTTGTATTTTTTTCTACCTGAAGTAATTTCACTGATTGCTTTCTTGTTTGTGTTTGCGTTCCAGTGGGATCCCGGGTAAAAAATGTGGCACCATCATCGTGAGAGCAGAAGAGCTGAGCAACTGCAGGGTAAGAAAGACTTTATGCACTTCAAGAAGGTTTTCTGTGACTTTTCTCTAGTAAAAGCCTGGCTGTGTAGCATTTCAAATACATTGAAAACAATTAAATCCGATTGTGTGCATGTGTGATCAAGTCTTCACAGGTTTGATGCTGTGGTTTTCTTTTTAAACTTCAGAAAGATTATTAACATTATATTTGTTCGACACCAGTGTTTCCATGGCATCAGAAATTTACCTCCAGTTAGCGTATTATATCTAAATGTGTCTATTCTAAAAATAGCACTGTCCTGCTGCATCGTTTCAGAAAAAAATCTCAAAATGAATCATATAGAGAGATTTAATTAAAGAGAGACGGTTAGCGCTGATATTAGAATGTTATGTATTTGTGCAATGTGGCACCTGAGAGGATGAGGTTTTAAGCTGAGACAAGCAGAATAAAACATGAACAAGTGGCAAGGTGATTAAAATTGAACCATACAATGCACAAAGTCAACAGAAATTAAAAAAATGAACTAAATAATCAAGAAAATGAACAAAACAAAAGGGCCAATGAATATAATATAAAGAATATAAAATTTTAAAAAACTACTACTATTTACTACTATTGGTATCGGTCCTGAAAAACCCAAACTGAAACTGAAACTGAAAAAACAACCCAAAAAAAGAGCAACAGTTGAGCAAAGATAAACAAAATAATGAACACGATTGTCATGAAAATGAGCAAAATAGGCAACAGCATAGAAATAAAAGAGTAACAGACAGAGTAGAAAGTAAGCGGTGAAATGAGCAACAATTCACTAAATTAGCCACAAAGTTAAGAGAAATGAAATTAAAAATAATAAAGTGTACTCAGAGGACTCGCAAAAAATTTTACTTGCAATCCGATTTTTTGCATGTGAGCTGGTACAAAAACTTGTCTCGATTTTCTCCTAACCCGAGAAATTCGTAAGCCGATGTGCTCATAACCAGGGATTCCACTGT
This sequence comes from Pseudamia nigra, assembly GCA_029823295.1. Taxonomy (NCBI): domain Eukaryota; kingdom Metazoa; phylum Chordata; class Actinopteri; order Kurtiformes; family Apogonidae; genus Pseudamia; species Pseudamia nigra. Next base: position 1,032 of record JAQQAE010021091.1, on the reverse strand, counting down.
AGTGTATGTGATGATGTTTTACTGCATCAGTAAGCTAGCAGTTAGTATTAGCTTACCCATAGGACCTCTGACATACTGGTAGCTCTGCCGCCACTCGTTCAAATATGGTCACATCCTGTTTTTGGCTCCAAAATGTCATCCACGAAGAGGCAACCTAACTGGCCTCAAAACTAGAGATCGATCGATTATCAGCCGGGCCGAATATCCGTGCCGATATTTGGAATTTTGATGTATATCAGAATCAGTGTTTTTAAATCCGACAGGCCAATATCAAGACATCAATTAAAAATGGTTTTATTTCAGCTCAGATGTTGCTGCACCTCTCTCTCCTACCATTTCTGTCTCCAGCATTGTTCCACCCACGGTTAAGCGTGGTTAAGCAAGCCACAGTGTGCATAAATGGCAAAGCCACTGAAGCCAAAACTGTCCTCAAAACACACACAGCGGAGAGATAAAGTTTTGTCGTGTGGTTCTGCACACAAGAAAGGATGTGTTTGCTCTTTCTGGACAGCAAACACATGTATCGATGGTAAATGCACAAAACTCTCCCAAAATTGTAATAAACATCCTAATGCTCTGTATCTCACTACTACTACTAATGTTACTGTGTGCAGCAGAATAACTTAAGAGCGGAGTAAACATTAGCGGCAGCTTTGCTAGCTCGTATTACCCCCCCGACATGTCTGTGAATTACTTGAAACGATGCTGTTATTAATATCGACATGGAAACAGTCTGTGATTGTAGAAGCCTGTGTGTGTGATTGAGAGAGAGCGCATTAGAAATTCAATTCAGTCTTGTTTTGTTGCAGGGAAGTACACTGAGGTGAATGCTGACTAATTTTACCATAACATCAGTTGTCCAGTCTGGCTGTAAACGCTCAGTAGACTATGTATTATCAATGGGTTGAATGTATGTAATGTGGAGAATAGTGTGTGTTTGCGTGAAAGTCACATTACAAACTCTACAGCTCACGACTACTACAATAACTTGTGAGTCTAGGATCCATGCACTTCTGGAGCTATTTGTTTTCT
>JAQQAE010021090.1:0-10540 GCA_029823295.1 Pseudamia nigra | reverse complement strand
GTCATCAGTCAATACATTTCCCTCTGTCCTTAATCACCATAACTTGCTGCACGTCCTTCCATCTCTATTTCTCTGCTCTGCCAACCTGTATAAATCATTTTCTCCCTCCTTACTGTCCAACCTAGCATACAAGTCATCATAAGCCCTCTGTCATATACAAATATCATAATACAACGTCCGCATAGTCTTGATTATTTTGCTTATTCTTCTTTATCCTGGTCGTTTACTTGATTATATTGTTAATTTTGTGGGTTTTCTTGTTTGTTGTTTATTTTTCTCACCTCGTTGTTGATGTCGGTGCCTTTTTTGTCTATTTTGATTTATGATGATATGTTACTTCATGACTGGACACAGGAGTCAGTGAGGAGGGGCGAAAGGGCCGCATGTGGCCCTGGAGCCACAGGTTGAACACCCCTGACATGGCTGATGGCTTGATTCATTGCTTCATTCACATATTGTTAATTTTTCTGGATTATTTATTTCTACGTATGATGATTTTTTTGTGTATTATTTTACTTATCATGTTCTATTTCATCTGTATTAATTTTTCTTGATTTTTTTTTTTTTATGGATTCTTTGAATGTTTAGATGTGAACACTATATACAGATATTGTCAGTGTTTTTCACATGGGGTGGTGATTTTTGTCCAGTATTTTTATGTAAAACACACAATACAGGATGAAGTAGCAGTAATAATCCACGACGTCCACGTTTTATTATCTGAATGTTTTTACTGGTTTGTTGATATCTTTGGGTTGTTTTTCGTGTTTTACTTATTATGTCGATGACGTTTTCTGTTTTTTTCTTTTTTAATCTCACGGCGCTGTCCAGAGTTCGAGAACGCCGAGACGCTGCTGAACTCCGAGGTCCACATGCTGCTGGAACACCGGAAGCAGCAGAACGAGAGCGCCGAGGACGAGCAGGAGCTGTCGGAGGTTTTCATGAAGACGCTCAACTACACGGCCCGCTTCAGCCGCTTCAAGAACCGCGAGACCATCACCGCCGTCCGCAGGTCAGAACCGGCGCCGGAGGAGAACGGAGCAGCCGTCCTCAACTACAACAGTCACGTTAACGGGGTTAAAACGGGACAAAAAGTATGAGGACGTAGAGGGAAAAAACACAAGCGTGACGTAAAAGATGTAGAGACAACAAACACAATGTAGAAGAAGCAAAAAAAATAAAAATTAAAACGGATGAGCAGAAGTTTAAAAGTCGTTTAAGCATAAGGATGAGTTGAACTAGTGTAAAGATGAAAATCTGAAACATTAACAACACTGAAAAAGAATCAATAAATGGACAAAAATGTAAAAAATTAAAATAGAAAAAATAAAGTCACAGAGGAAAAGACAAACGTAAGCGACAATAATGTAAAATAAAAATGAGAAATACATGAATGAATGTTACTAAACGGGATAAAAATAATGATCATAGTGGTAGGAAAATAATGAAAAAGGAGGAGGAAAATTAATTAAAATGGACAAAATAATAATAAAAAAAAAAACAAAAGCGGATAACACTGAAAAGAAATGATTAAAAAAAAAAGATTTAAAAACTAAATAATCCAGACTGCAGTCAAAAAGAGGCTGTTGATTATTTGGATCTTTTTTTTTTTTTTTTTTTTACAATTTCATTGAGTTTACTCATTTTTGTCATTTTACAAGTTTATTTTGCTCCTTTTGTTACTATTTTAATTGATTTTTTATACATTCTCGGTTATTCTGACCATGTATTGGTGCATGGTGGAATAGCTTGTCCGTCATACTGTAGCAGCTGTAACATAAAAGCGTGGGAACCCTGACCGTGTCGTCTTCGTCCCCTCCTCAGCCTCCTCCTGCAGAAGAAGCTCCACAAGTTCGAGTTGGCGAGTTTGGCGAACCTGTGTCCGGAGGCGGCGGAGGAGGCCAAAGCGCTGATCCCCAGGTGAACCTGATGAACTTCACTTTCTAGGGCATTAAGGGAGGGGGGGGGGCAGGTGTGGACGGGACACAGACATCAGGAAAACAGAGAATATCAGTAAAACTCAGCTCTATGTTTCATAGTGACAGTGTTAGTGTAAACACTTACCCACAGCTGCAGTCGAGTGTATGTCATGTATAACTATGAACATATTGACTAAATAGAAGATATGAAGCTCTGAACTGGTCTGACTTTGCTATAACGAGCTGCTGCTACAGCGACGTGTCAATCAAACCCCAGCACGGCAGTGATTTGTCGGATTATTTGCCGTAATATCTTGATAACAAAGCAAAAAGTTAAAGATGGACCATCATGTTACTTATTAGAGGGTCCAGATAAAACATTTGAGACCATGACCCATGAAAAAAAAATGTATTTGCTTAGTATTTTCAGGTATTAATCAAATGTATCTTTATCGGGGGAAAAAAAGCTTCTTGGAGCCGGACGATCCGATTCCCCAGCGGCCGAGCGGTGGGATTACAACGTAAAGTTACTTCTGCATTGGCCTCGCTGAGCAGCTCTGGTCGTAGCCCCTCAGTGTAGCCTTAAGAAAACCACTTCTCAGTGAGGGTAATCGGAAATAAAGACTTCAGTTTACTAGGAGCATAAATGGACTCGGTGGAAGAAGATCATGTGATCTGATGAGTCCTGTTCCAGAGTGATGGGGCATCAGGGTAAGAAGTGATCACCCATCACGCCTCGTGTCTACCGTACCAGCCTGTGGGGGCAGTCTATGATCTGGGGTTGGTGCAGTCGGACAGGTCGAGGTTCAGTAACGTTATGAGGTCAGCTGACGACCTGGATATACTGCATGACCAGATTATTCCATCAAACATGACAACAGATCATATTCTAAGAAGACAATGTCAGGATTCACGAGGCTCAGATTGTGACAGAGTGGTTCAGGGACATGAGACATCATTTAACACATGGATTGTCCTCCACAGAGTCCACACCTTAAACCTACTGACGATCTGTGGGATGTGTGGAGAAGACTTTGAAAAATTAATGAAACTGCATGGAAATAAATGTGACCTTTTGTAGAAACTGATTGAAAGCATGACACAGAACGTGACGTAATCAAAGGTAAAGACGTTCAACCATATGCGAGTGTGACTTTTTTTGACCAGACATTAGAATAAGGTGTTCATTGACATCAACAATGTGTGGTTACGGTACTTAGCGCCCTCTAGTGGACTGAAAAGCAAAATGGCCGACTGGTACATGAGACATTACAAAACCTACAAACCTTTTCTTTCCCTAATAAAATATCAATATCTGCAGTTTTTCTATCAATAACACACTGATGTGATATTACACAATACAGGCTTAGACGGTGGGGTTGCGGGCGGTGGGCTTACACGTGACCACTGACCATCATCATCGAGTCATAATGTTTAAAATCAATTAGTTAAATGTGGTTCAATTTTTTCATATTACCGGTGATTCATCGCCACTAACTAGTTGCGACGGAGGAAACTGGACAAGTTAAACCAGACGGGGTTTTATATTTGATGTCAAACCTAAATGTAGATGAAAATGAAGCTAAACCTGTGTGTGACTGGTTTTGGGTCTGGGGTCTGGTTTGTTTTCAGTCTGGAGGGTCGGTTTGAAGACGAGGAGCTGCAGCAGATCCTGGATGACATCCAGACCAAGAGGAGCTTCCAGTACTGATCCAGGAGACCCTCAGACCCCCCCCCGGTCTGGATGCGGAACAATCCCACTCAGACACATCGTTTTCATTGTTGTTCATTAAAGACATTTTTCACTTTGTAGTTTTTGTCTCATTTTAATGAACGGCTAAATGTAGCTAAGACTTAAAAGTAATCTAAAAAAAAAGTACATTCCCACGTCAACTTGTTCAGCCAATCAGTGTTTCCTGATGAAAAGTGGGCGGGTCTGACACAGGGTTCACATGAACACGGATGTCTGCACCAGTCATGTGACCTGTGAGGTCACTAGAGGACGGCGTCAGGTCATCACCGATGTCCTACACAATTACATTTGTCCTTGAAGAGACATTCAAAGACACGAATCAGACACCAGGACGTCTTCACTCCTGTCACACGTTGATGCAGTACGCCGCCGCCGGGGCCTCCAGGGCCTCGGGCAGGACGCCGCCGGACGTCCTCACCATCCGCACGGTGGTCCTACCGCTCAGCGTCCTCTCATAGTCCATCAGCTGTCTCCAGAACCCGGCGTTAGGACGGACAAATGGACGCGACTCCAGAACCTGCTCATGGGCTCGACGAAGACTGACGCCCTCAAACCTGGAGGTCGAGAGGTCATAGTGAAACCAGAGTACACACAGTACTCAAGTAAAAGTACTGGTACTTTATACTGACTCGAGTAGAAGTACTCATAAACAGAAGTACTGCAGTAAGAGAAAGAAAAGCATGTGGATGACAATACTCAGTAACTTCAGAATGTGTTAAGTATTTCAGCCTCATACGCTAAGTACTACTGTATGTTGCATACTACACAACAAGTGCATCATGTACTACTGTACAAATACGCCACATACTAGGGTACAAATACACCATGTACTACTGTTTGTGTTAAATGTCTCTGTGACTAGATGTAACTGATTACAAGTACATTTATTCATTACTAATGTAACTGAGTAAAAACCAAGTACTCTTGAGGTACTGTTATTTGAAAAACTGTAAATGTACTCGAGTACTACAACTGCTGGTCCCTGGTATAAAAAATACCACTGAGGATCAAATGCCCATCATAACGAAGAATTACGTCTGGTTTGGGCCTGGGGTTCTAGTCTGGGTCTGGTTTGTGGTTGGGGTACTAGTCCTGGTCGGTACCTCATCAGGTAGGCCATGACCAGAGCGGCGGACCGGCTCCGTCCCGCCGTACAGTGAACCAGAGTCGCCCCAGTCTGGTTCTGGTGGATCCGCTCGGACACCGAGTCAAAGTAGTCCCGGAGCGGGGCGTGGGGTTGGTCCTGGATGGGCACCTGGACCACCTGAAGACCGTCCACCTGAGGATAGACCAGGTCCTCCAGTCCACTGGCGTTGACGATGAGGGTGACGTTCCTGCTGGACAGAACCGGAAGACTGAGCGCCGGGTCCAGACCACTGAGGAAGACCCCGGAGGACACCCGGGACACCGCCATGAGGACCAGAGACCTGTCAACCAGAACCACAAAGACCAGTGTGAGCACCTGCAGAGACCACTACTAGCACCTGTAGAGGTAACCCTCCACACAGGGGTCAGAGGTCAATGCATCACAGCGCATAAGACTGAACATATGAACAGCAGACTGGTTATCATCAATTGAGTCATTAATTAAGTAATAAAAAATTTAATAAAGTGCATTTTAAATATAATACCACAATTTCAAATCCTTGTTTTTTTCTAAATGTAATAAAATATCATGAAGTTATATTACAGAGATGGAAGAAGGCAGTTCTGGACATTTGTATATGAGAAGTGAAGGATAAATCCTGATCCACCATCACCCCCAAGTTCCTAGAATCTACTGAAATGTGTCTAGATGAGAAGGTACTACAGTATTTCCATTTGTTACTTTAGTAATGGAGTATTTTACTCGGTTAGCGTCGGTAAAACGAATTTATTTTATTGATAGAGAAGTTGCTCTATTTAAGTCGTGGGTGCAAAATACGTCTCTTGTCAGAAGTGGGATTCGAACCCACGCCTCCAGGGGAGACTGCGACCTGAACGCAGCGCCTTAGACCGCTCGGCCATCCTGACAACTGTATGCACAGCGAACACACGACTCTCATGAAGATAATACGGAGACCCGAACAATAAAAAAAGTCATTACAAAACACGATTAAATAGGAACGTATCCAGCAGACCATAATATTTCCGTGTCTCACTGGTATAATCATTAAAAAGACAAACTCTGTCCTGTATCTAAATGTCCAGCATTCGCGTTACTGCGCATGCTCACAGGCAGGACCTCGATTTTAGTAACTGAAATAGACGTTAATCAATCATTGAATCAGTTATTGTTCAGTGATTAATCAGCTTTCATCGAGAGTAGGTTTAAATAATCTGCTTTAAAACTGCAATGAGACATTTTGAAAACACGGACATTGGAGACATGTCCGGACAAACACCGGCCTGAACCACGTGATCGTGACTCACCGGGACTGTAAACAGAAACAGATTCATTCATGCCACGTACGGGTGAGTTTTACTGGTTCTGCTTTGAACTCTATTAACACGTACAGATAAATTGTACTGATTCTACTTTAAATTAACACGCTATTTACTCCGGAACATGGTGTATTTATTCGTATCTGGTGTGACGAACAGAACCTCGCCGTAAAAAGTCTTAAATTCATATTTAATCTGTTCCAGGACAAACACGCCACGTTTATTTCACCTTGTAAAGAAAATGTATTTAACATATCAAACACGCTGATGAATTCGGCTTTAAATGAACACGATAAAAGTATTTATTTTCGCTTCAACACATCGGTTTAATCGGTTTTTGCTTCTTTTTGCTAGATCAACGTAAACAAACTGCCTGTAAAGCTTTGATTTTCAGCCACATTTCACTCTTTTGGGACAAATTCGTTTAAATTGGACAGAGTGAAGCATATTCTTACCTGATTTGAACAATTTAAAACAAAAAACAAGAGGTTTATAAGGAAAAAAAAACTAATTAAAAAGAACTCCACTTGCGGTCTGGAAATTAAAAAAAAAAAAAAAAAAAGCTCTTTGACGTCATCGCGTTACTAGCTCGTTGTACGTCAGCGCAAGTACACTTTATTTTCATTTTACTCCTATGTCATTTATTGTTTGTCATAATTATTCTGTTTCTTTTCATGAATTTTTCTTCTTTTTGCTCCTATTTTTCTGCATTTACTTGATTATTTTCTACACTTTGCATAGACATTTAAGTTTCCTGAGTTTTAGGCTTGTTTATTTTGTTTTTTCTTCCTGTTCTTTCGAAGTCATTTTTTTAATCATGCTGTTTCTATATGATTCATTTTTTCTTTTAATTAGTTTATTTTTGTTCAGTTTATTTTTGTTTTTTCTGATTTTTTTTTTCCATCGTCACGATTTTGTTCATTTTATTTCATCAGTAATATGAAAAAAAATCAACAGAAATTAGAAAAATAATCCATGAAATATTGAATTAAAAAATTAACGAATAATGTATAAATTAAAACTCCAATAATTAACTAAAATGAATCAATGATAAGATATTTCACAGTTTCTATGATGTTTTTTAGACTAAACGTTAAATAACATTTACCTGTAAAAAAAACATTAATACTAATAAAATAATTAAAATATCAGAAAAAATGTGACAAAGATCCAAATAAAAGTAGTAAAAAAATCAAGTAAATGAACAGTAATTAGGAAGATCCACAAACTAAAAAGATCCAATGCATAAATAAATCAAATATACACAAATGATAAAAACAAAACATCAAGTTGTGAAAAAAGTGAAAAAATAAAGGAAAATTCCACAAAATGAACAAAAAAGAATAAAATAAATTACCTGAGATGAAAAAAATGTACAAAAATCTGTAAAATAGTTAATTAAATTAAATAAAAGCATCAGAAGAAACATCAAGAAAATTAACAAAAAACAAGAAGGAAAAAAAAAAGAAACTCAGTAAAAATTGAACAAAAACATGAAAATTTAAGAAAATAAATAAAATGAGCAAAAAAAATCAGCTAATAATAAAATATAATCAACAAAAAACAAAGGACCGACTGCAGGTCACATGACCACCCTGGCCACGCCCACAACCAGCAGTTGGGACGATCCGGACTCTTAGGTTGAAGTTTGACCAGGCTTTTATTGTCGTGCTGTTTGTTCTTTTCAGACAAAATGACAAGTCAGCGAAACAGAACAACAGGAAGTGACATCACCGGCAATCCCATAATCCCTCAGGTCAGATACCATCCGACCATAACAGCGAATTGGACCCCGCCCCCGAGAGTCCACCGGACCGGGCCTGGAGGCGAGACGACCCAGGACCGCCTTCATCAAACCCATATGACCCCCGTAACCCCTCCCACTCCAGACCAGGTGACCCGCCGAGCCCCTCCCACTCCGGACCAGGCGACCCGCCGAGCCCCTCCCACTCCGGACCAGGCGACCCGCCGAGCCCCTCCCACCCTAGACCAGACAACCCACCGAGCCACTCCCACTCCAGACCAGACAACCCACCAAGCCCCTCCCGCCCCAGACCAGGTGCCTGTGGTGGTGGGTGAGTTAGACAAGTGTGTGGTGGACAAGGTGGAGGTGCAGACCCGGGGACAGAGGACAAACCCAGCCTGGTTCACCTGGAGGAAGAACCGGATCACAGCGTCGGTGGCGCATCGCATCGCTCACTGCCGCTTTGTCCATGGAAAGAGCAAGACCCCGCCCGCCTCCTACCTGGATGCCATAAAAGGTAAGCCACACCCACTACCTCGACACTGCCTTTTTGCTTCTGTCACAGTGGCTCACATCATCTCATCACAGGTGTAAGCCCCGCCCCCTCCACCAGCCTCTGATGGCCCACTCCACTCATTTCACAGACTGAAATACTAGTTATTTACAGTTTGTATAATTTTCAAATGTTGATCGAGCTTTCATTTAGTTTGTATTTGTACATTCATTCAACTACGTTAGTAAACCCTCGACTAGGGGAGCAAACCCTCGACTACGGGAGTAAACTGTCACCTACGGGAGTAAACCCTCGACTAGGGGAGCAAACCCTCGACTACGGGAGTAAACCATCACCTGCGGGAGTAAACCGTCAACTAGGGGAGTAAACCCTCGACTGCGGGAGTAAACTGTCACCTACGGGAGTAAACTGTCGACTAGGGGAGTAAACCCTCGACTAGGGGAGTAAACTGTCACCTACGGGAGTAAACTGTCGACTAGGGGAGTAAACCCTCGACTAGGGGAGTAAACTGTCACCTGCGGGAGTAAACCGTCACCTACGGGAGTAAACCCTCGACTAGGGGAGCAAACCCTCGACTAGGGGAGCAAACCCTCGACTAGGGGAGTAAACCCTCGACTGCGGGAGTAAACCGTCACCTACGGGAGTAAACCCTCGACTAGGGGAGTAAAACCCTCGACTAGGGGAGTAAACCCTCGACTAGGGGAGTAAACCCTCGACTGCGGGAGTAAACCGTCACCTAGGGGAGTAAACCCTCGACTACGGGAGTAAAACAGTCACCTGCGGGAGTAAAACAGTCACCTGCGGGAGTAAACCGTCGACTACAGGTTTAAACTGTTCCATCACAAAACATTTAATTGTCCCTCGTTGTTTTGTAAATGGTCCACACCGACAGGAGACACTGTTCATTAAACATAAACAGTTTTAATCAAATGAACCTGCTTTGATTGACAGGTGAGGGGCGGAGCATCCAGACCAGAGCCATGAGCTGGGGGGTTGAAAAGGAGGCAGAGGCGGTCCAGAGGTACCAGGTGAGTCAGAGAAAGAACCACAAAATGAGAGGAAACCAGGACAGTGTCCTCATTAACCCTGTCGTTGTCAACAGGATTTGAAAAGTGCCATGTTGGGACGCCCTGTCTCTGTCCTGGACTGTGGACTGTTCATCGACGTCCACAGGCCCTGGTTGGCTGCCAGTCCCGACGGCATCGTGATGGACAGTCAAACCGGACAACGTCTACTCTGCCTGGAGGTGAAGTGTCCCTACAAACACCGTGACAGACAGGTGGAGGACGCCTGCAGGGACGACCCCAACTTCTGTCTGGAGATCCTGGAAGATGACGGACAAGGCGCAGAGAAGGTAAGAGACACGTCCATCTGTACATGTCCAGCTGTCCTCAAGACATGAGGACATATGGGACCAACCATAAGAAAATGATGTCCATCTGTCCCCAAACTATGTCCTAGTCTGTTTAAAATATGATGATGAGAGACATGGGACAGTTATTGTAAGAAACGAAACATCCATCTGTCCTGAAAAATCCAGTCCTGTGTAAAAGTATTCACGCCCTTCCTGTCTCCAAACATGGTCTATTTGTCTTATGTCCTCTTTTGTCCAGGGTCCCCGTCCTCAGTACCGTCTGAAGTCTTCCCACAGTTACTTCACTCAGATCCAGGTCCAGATGGCAGTGACCGGTCTGCACCAGGCCGACCTGGTCGTCTACACCCTCAAGGAGACCGCTGTGGTCCCCGTGACCTTTGACCCCCAGCTGTGGGCAGACACTGTGACAAAACTGGAGACATTTTACAAAGATGCTGTCCTGCCACAACTAAGGAAGACGATGGCAATGTGGACACCGGAGCCCTGAGGGAAGGCGAGACAAATACGACGTTGACCAGGATCCAGGTGTGGTTCAGAGGAAGTAGAGGCTCATGGGTAGTTTGTCATCAGATTTAATTCTAATTCATCATTAAATGTGATAAATCATGGAAAGTCACAGAGATTCTGATGTCTGTAGGGACAGGTGAGACACACTCACATGCTGATCACAGCAGGAAATGCACAGGTGTGGACTCACCTTCAGTCCATATAGCAGAAAGAATCGGTCCAATTATAATCCGCAATCATCTCTGAAAGCTTCACAATTCAAGACTATACAGAGAGTAAACCCAACAGAACCACGAGAGAAGAC